>ML807817.1:73556-95426 GCA_009831015.1 Picea engelmannii
CTTCCTAACCTCTTAACTCAACAAAAGTATGGTGATCTTGGAAAGCTTCTCTTAATGTTTTTCGAGCATAGAAACAAAATTCTAAAGAATCACAAGTAATCACTTACCCTCTTAAGGTCCAATAGACCAATTAGGTCTCAGTGAACATTAATCATCATCATTATCATCATATATATTTATATAATAGAAAGATTTATTTTATTTTATTTTATTTTATTTGTAAATTATATTTAGTGTTTTAATTTTATTTAAAAAATAAATAAAAAACTTAGCTTAGGAAATATTAGTATTTTTGTCAAATATTTTTTTTATTTTAGATTTTTTTTCTAATTATTTTATTGATTTTTGTTTCTTTTTGAGTTTTTTTCTCATTTTTTCTTATTTATTTTTTTTTTACGTTTGGAGGGATTTTTTATTCTTATTTTTAACAAAAACAAAATGTGTTTTTAAATAATTTTTTTCAGGGGAAATTTTAAATTTTTTTCATTTCTTTTTATTTTTTATTTTTTTTCACAATTTTGTTAAGTTTTTTTTTTTTAATTTGGGTTTTGAATACATTTTTTTAAATATGTTTTTGTCTTCATTAAAAATATATATATTTTTGAATATTTTCTCGTTTCTCTTTATTTATTTTTTAATGCAAATTTAAGAAAAAAAAAGTTAGTAAATAAATTTTCAAGTGACCATTTAAGATCTAATTTTGGGTTTTTTATTTGTGTAGGGATTTGTTGTCAAGGCCATAGTTTCAATTAGGTTGTAATTAGCCACAATTTTAACGTTTAGAAAAAATATTTTTCTCCAGGTAGCGTCACGTTTTTATTTAGGTGTTGATTTTAAGGCATTTTTAAGCAACTATTTTATGTTTTAAGGCCATGCTTAAAAAAGTTGTAATTTTGAACCGGTTAGAAAAATTGGTGCTACCGGTAGCACCACTTTTTTATTTGGGGGTTGATTTTAAAGTTTTTTTGAGCAACCATTTGATCCTTTAAGCCCATGCTTGAAAAGAGTTGCAATTTTGACCCAGTTACAAAAAATGGTGCTACTTGTAGCACTAGTTTTTGATTTGGGGGTTGATTTTAAACTTTTTTGAGAAACCATTTGATCCTTTAAGCCCATGCTTGAAAAAAGTTGTAATTTTGACCCGGTTACAAAAAATGGTGCTACGGGTAGAACCACTTTTTGATTTGGGGGTTTATTTTCATGTTTTTTATGCAAAAATATGGGTTTTAAGGGATACAGTTCTCGTTTTGAGGTCACAGTTCTCATTAAGTTGGTAACTTTGTTTGAATTGAATGATGGAGAATATATACAATGTATTTGGGTATTGAGGCCATGGAATCTTATCCAATTATTCTAGAAAATAACCAAATAAATTCTTTATATGAGTATTTTAAAGACCATACATCAGCCTTAGTAGAATTGATGTCACTCCTTGGGCTTGTGAGGAAAATTTTAAGAAGATGCATTTATCCTCTATGTTCTTTAAGAAACTCATCCACTTTGACATTCTTGAATATCAGAGTAGGGTCAAGAAGTCTCGACATATTTATGAACATTTAAGGGCTAGAGAAATCGATGGTTTTCCTTGTATCTGGATAATTCTTCTCTCTGTATCAAAATTGTCATCACACCAAAGGACCAACTCTTTAAAATTAGCTACTTCCAACATGCACCCAACCAATGAAATACCTGAGCTCCAAACTTTGTTCAATTCCTTTTCTTCAGATGGGAGAGATGAGTACCACTTATATGCCTATGACCACTGAAAGTGGTGGCATTCCCGGCCAAGGGTGTTGACAATGTTACCACAATATAAGTCCTCCCTTTTACTTGACATGTCTTATGTATATTTCCTTTTATATGAATAGGTGGTTCTCCTGTCAATATAATATTTTACAACATGGCATTCATCTCTTTATTTACTTTTACCACATATTTCCTTGATTATCAACTACTATAGATCTTGGTTTGAAGTTTCCAATTTGTACGGTTTGATTCTATATTTATGGAAAATATTTTACAAAATTAACACCACTTAATAACGATATTGAATTCACACAAGTGGTTGTTGATTTGGTGGTGGGAAACAAATTTCATCGGGAATGGTGATATTGTATCGGGGAGTATGAAAATGGTTAAGTATGGAGGTGCAAAGTGAGGGATGAAAAGTGTAATATGGTGAATGCAAAAATGGAATATCCAAGTTTATGGGATATGGAGAACGAAAGGAGAGATACAAGGTGAATCATACCAAGTACACAAAGTTTGATTTTGTGGGTTCCAGAAATAGGTGAATCATTTTAGAGAACGTGGAAATGTGTCATGCATGGCTGCAGGTCTAGGGAAAAGGTAAATGGAATCAAAGGGAGGACCCTACATATACTTTATGGAAATTGGTGAAGTGTGAAAAGGTAAAGGGTGCATTATGAGTGATGCAGAAATAGGAAGGTTCTATTTGAGTGCTATGGGATTGCAGGTTACGAGATTGGGTATTTGTGACGTGTAGGATAGCATGGCATTCCAAAACAATAAAAAGGATAAGTGTTGGTATTTTGGGAGGGTTAAAAATAAACTAAGTATGGACTTGCGGACTTGGTGATATCCCACTCTAAAAATCACATTTTAAAATAAAAATGGCTAAGTATAGGATATACAAGAGACAAGAAAAATTACTATGATGGACCTGCATACACTAATGATGATAAAAAAATAGATAAAAATTTGGCTCCAACTACGGGATAGTGACCCCTTGCAATTTGTTGTGAATCTAGAGAACCTTGTCCATTGAGGAAATGGAATCAAAAAAAAAAATTTAGAAGGGGATAAGGAAAAAAGGGAAATAATAAAAAAAACTGACTAAGAATATACAGAGTTGTAAATATTTCAATAAGGTTATGTACAGGTTAAGATTTGGGGATTAAAAGAAGAAATTCTTAAGGTATTTCCCATTCACGGGCAAGGATTGAATTGTTCCTTTCATGTATTTCAACAAATAAGAATTGAAAAAAAAACCTTTTCAATTTGGTATGGACCAATCCAAAGAGATTCAAACTTCGTATGAAAAGATGGTTTTTCCTTTGCTTTGTTCCATAACATAAAATTTTGATTTTTTTGAAAACATCTAGAAATAGTGCTCTTGTCAAATCACTTGTTGTCTCTTGCTCATGGTCATTACTTCTAGTACTCTTTGTTCCTATAGTTGTATAAGTTCATGGTACCATTTTTACAAGGTGACAATTCTTTTGCATCTTCATTATTTATGGCAATGACCAGGGAATTCATTTCCAAATGTAATGGCATCCTCACTTATTTTCCATATACCAAGGTATATGGAGAATGTCCAGCATTTTCTTTTGGAGTAATACGACTTGCCCAAAGTGCATTTTTCAACTTCTTATGACAATTTTATGGTTTTCTGCAAATGTCTTCTTGAGAGTCTGGATCAACGTTTTGTTCGTTGATTCAGTGCAACCATTTTCTTGAGGATAATATTTGGATTATTTTCTATTGGTGTCTTTTGGAGTAAGAAGGCTTGCCCAAAGTGCGTCTGTCAACTTATTATGCCAATTTTATGGTTTTCTGCAATTGTCTTCTTAAGAATCTAGATCAACATTTTGTTTGTTGATTCAGCCAAACCATTTCCTTGAGGATAATATTTGGATGATTTTCCCATGATGATACCATGTTCTCCATAAAAATTTGTAAATTTGGATTCAATAAAAATTGAAGCATTGTCTGTTATGAAATTTTCAAGGACCTTGAATCTGGATAGAATGTTGTCTTTTAGGAAAATGATCAATTGTTCTGAGTCAACATTCCTCAAAGTAATAACTTCTTGCTACTTAGTAAACTAATCAGTTGCAGTGATGATATATGAATGTACTTTACGATATTTTGGATTTATAGGGTCAATCACATCCAAGCCCCGTTATGAAAATAGTTGTTCAACTAATATAAATTGTAGTGCCATTACTACTCTTTTCATTTTTCCTCATAATTTTTGGCACGAGAGGCATCTTTGAATCATCAAATAAGCATCTTTGAACATAGTTGGCCAATAATATTGTTGGTGCAAATTTGAGACCAGGGTTCTCAGTGGTTTACCAACAAAGAGATCCATTGTAGTCTAGGAATGCTAGCATTTTCAACCTTATGCAAGAGAAGGAGGTCTCACCTAAAGCATAGCGAAAACATATAAGGTGAAGGGAGTTATAGACAATGTCAAACTAGATCTACTTCTATAGTGTATAGATCCATAGATTTAACCATTAAACCCATGATGCAATAAAATTCAAACATCAACAAGAAACATAATAAATGAATACATGGTAGATCTATAGATCCATTCATATCAGGGACAAAAAAACATAAAATAAATTTTAGGGCCCCAATCACATCATTATATTACTTACAATAGTACAAACTACATTCATACATTGTAGATCTACGTGATGTCTTATCAAAATGAAAGGATATTCATTACATTTTCTAGCCGGACCAAGCTCTTACAATAAGGGACATCATTCTACAAGATTCACTACACGCCTTTGAGATCTAGTCGACAAACCAGGCAACTATCTCTCCCAACAGATGAACCAACTGAACTCTCTAGCCAAGGAATTCCTTCACCTATTTATGTCTTTTCTGCCTTGAAAAAATCAACTGACTAAATCAAAACCTTCTTTTTCATGCCCCCAATATTGTCCCATATATTTCTAAACTTCCAGTTGTCACGTGTTTTGTTTGACTTTTTCCGCCGCATGGTTATCCTTATCTCTTTATCAAAAATGAAGGGCCCAACAAGCCCCGACCACAACTGTTGACTCAGCCCAAGTCAACCTTCAGGAATAGAAATTGCATCTAGCATGCATTATCCTTTTGTAAATTTCCTCGTGACTATCCTGGCGATCAAATAATAAGCACAACAGACTTTCTCATGGGAAATTTGCTCTATAATAGCTCTTCAACCTCCACACTACGTACCAAACTTATTGTATATGTTGAGCTTACCTTTCTTATGGTCATGATTTCTTAATCCCTAAAATCTTCTCATGGCATCCTCTAATTCCATAGTTAGATCGTTCAATTGGTGGATTCCATCAACGTGAATAGGGTATTCTATGTCTAACCACAAAGAGTCGTTGAATTGGTACAACATGCAATTTCACCATTGGTACCAAAAACTGGTAAATATTGTAGGTTCATCAAAGTTGAATGTTTGAGTGGCATATAAGGGGACTTCCATTGCAGCTATAATTCTCCATAGGGTAGGGAAAAATAGTCCATATAAGTTTCAACCCTCATTTGTGGAAACTAGTCCCCATCCGAGAATTCAATATCAATGAGTTGTGCCTGCTCAACCTTTCCCTATAAATCTCCTATAATTTCAACCTGAGGATCATGAAGGCCAGGAAGAATAATAATATATAGGTGGCTATGTATTTCTATTTATGGAGACCATATTTAGTAAATAAGGCCCATGTAGTATTGTGAAAGAAATAAATGTAAAAATGCTTACTAGAAGGTTTTTCCTACTAGAAAGTTCATTCTCTAGAATGTTCTTAGGAGGTAGATAGTACTATATAAAGAAGTAGAATAAATATAATGAGATGTGTTGTGAATAATATTTAAATTTTAGCAAGCATGGCTTGTGGACTGATTCCTTCCATAAAAAATAATTAATGGTGTTACCCTACATCAAGGGTTTTCTCTGTAGTTATTGTGTTCATTCTTGTATTTATGTTGTTTGTGTTTGATATATATGAATACAAGGGTTTAAACTAAAAGAGTATATGGTCTCATAGAACAAAATTTCCATCATAGTATTCATTGAAGTAAGACACAATATTCAACATAAGGAAAGAAAACAAGGACTACATATGGAAGAGAAATTTAAAAGATCATTCTATTAAGCTTGAATTTTTTTTTTTTTGATAGACACACATTTGAAATCTTGTTCTTACAGCTTTAAGTATGAGAAATCATCAATGTTATGTCTTGAATAGTTGTCTAGGAAACTCAGAAAATTATAGATGTATTTATAACAATAAATAATAATGTCTAAGAGTTCATGAAAAGTAAATTGCATTTTCCCTTCAAAGATGAATGGAACTGGGTTCCCACAGACCATGAAATGAAAGAGAGACATGGAAGACAAAAGGAGACAGTCAGGGGTCAACCTTTGGCTTTCACAAATTCTAAAAGAGGAAAGACAAAGTGACTTCTAACTAAGGAAGAAAAACAAGTGAGAGAAAAAAACAAGGTGACTACTTGACTTACTATAATGGAAGTTATGAACCCTTATCTGCTCGTTGTGGGGACTTTAATAGGTTGTTGCTATGTCGAAGGTGGACTAACTAAATTACCAACTTCTTGTTGATCTGTTTCATTTATTTTAACCAAGTCCTTTCTTAACCATTGTTCAATGTACTCCCTCCCTGAAGCAATTGTTATATCATGTTTGGTCTTGGTTTCAAATAACTCATTTTCCAATTCTCTTAGATCAAGGCTCAATTGATGGAGTGTTTCCTCATTATATTCCTTCTTTTTCATATACTATACTAACCATATTTCCACTTCTTCTTCAGAGTAGTCGATTAAATCATTAAATTCACTAGCCCATAAAATTTTTAAGGCTTCCAATTTTTTTTGTAATTTCTCTTTTGATAAGAGCATTATATCCATAATTAAATGTGGGCCCTCAAGTCCCTTAATCAAATCAACAAGTATTAAGAATATATCACCTATTTTAAGGTTAATGACATCACATTCAGACAACATCCCCCTTAAGCATTTAATTCTCCTTAACCAACAAGGATTGATTTTTTTCATACCAGTCTTGGAAGGAGGATTTTGATCTCTTCTATGTAGCTCACTTAAACTTGAAACCTTCGCCGAAAATTTACACATTGCTTCCTTGTAGAAAAATTCATCATTTTACAAATATTTTTGGGGATATTCTTTGAAATGTGAAACCATTGCTAAGAAGGTAGTTGAACTTGTTTGTAATTCCCATATCTCAAGGATCAAGGCTATTCTTTTCTTAATATTATCTCCATTGTATTTTCTTATAGACACTAATAAACTCGATGAACCTCTCAACTTGGATATGGTTTCTAGTACATCCTCGAGACTACACAATAGTTTTATAGAATTTATGGGTTCGGAAAATAAAGGTTTTGGAAGAAGAGATTTTTCCAATTTCTTTACCCTTTCTTTTAAGATAAATTTTCTTTCTCTATATCATAAATAGACTCTTTTAAGGATTCTCCAGTTTTGTCATGAAATTGTACGATTTTCAAGCGTTGAACTGCATGAAAATTGATCTTTGATTTCAACTTATCTAAAACCCTTTTATTCTTCAAGTTCACTTTTTCAATTAATTTTTTTTTGGAATTCTTATGGTAGGTCGCATGGTGAAAAGTGACAGACTCTTCTTCAAATATCTCTAGCTCTTGAGAAGCTAGTTCTTTAGATTAACCTTGTTTTCAATCATCCTCTATTATGCCCAGTTGGGGTCTTGTATCATGTTGTGAACTTCCATATCTTTGGGACTCCCTTTAGCTTCAAGTAATTATTATCCATATTTTTGGACTTCTCTTTTTATTTTAATAAAGGTATGAACAGTGTGAGGTTTTTAAATTGTCTTTTTCATAGGGTCCTTGTCTCCACCATCATCTGAATTTCTAGTGGAAGAACTTATCTATTATTGACTACTACTTCGGGGTTTGTCTTTTCTCAAGGTATTATTCTATGATACATTAGGTGAATTTGGGTTTTTATTTAGTTTCTATACCCCATTGTTTGTAGTACTCATTTGTGCTATGTAATTCCTCAATATCATCTAGGTTGTTTTCAATACATGCTTCAAGAAGATTATGGTCATCTCCCCCTCCTTCAAATTGCACAGAATTACTAAAAGATGAAGCATATCTAATTAAAGACAAGTGTGTTGAAAACAATCCTTAGGATCAAAGTCCTGAATGGACTAGAATTAATTTAAACTAAGTTGGTCAAGTTGAATTGTATATTCATCTAAGTAAGAGACGTTCTTCATAAACATCTATCTAACTTTCCATGGTAATGGAATAAAAATATTTTTTCTTTTCTCATTGACGAAATGTGCCCGATATTTTCACAGTCTACATATTTTAATGATGAAATGTTTGTTATAAACATAAAAAGGTAATAAAAATGGTTTCCCCTAGAATCCACAAAGTCTTATAAAACTAAATTCTTCCATACCTTCAAAAAATCATTTCTTAGATAGAAAGGATGTAGCTTCCAATGACAATTTGGATGTGGTGGGACCATGAATCATCTTATTAAAAGAGAACAGAAGACTATTTTTCACTTCATAGAAATTGTATGGGGACATGTGCCTCCATAACACTAGGCACAAGTATGAAATTGGTTCTTTCTTGAAGTCAACATAATTTTCTATAGGTAAGTCCTCAAATATATGACAGTGAACTACAACAAAAACTACATAAGAAGTCATATAGAATGTCTTGGTTTCTCTAAGGCTCCCCAATTGAAACAAAATCTCATTCAAGATAATGTGAGCCCATTCAATTACTAAATTTTCATGAATTGAATGATGGAGAATATATACAATGTATTTGGGTATTGAGGCCATGGACTCTTGTCCAATTATTCTATAAAATAACCAGGTAAATTCTTTATATGGGTACTTTAAAGAGCATACATCAACCTTAGTAGAATTAATGTCACTCATCGGGCTTGTGATGAAACTCTTAAGAAGATGAATTCCTCCTCTATGTGCTTTAAGAAACTCATATGCTTCAACATTCTTGAATATCAGAGTAAGGTCAAGAAGTCTTAGCATCCTTATGAACATTGAAGGGGCTAGAGAAACCGATGGTTTACTTGTATCTGAATAATTATTCTCTTTGTATCGAACTTGTCAGCACACCAAAGGACCAACTCTTTAAAATTAGCTACTTCTAGCATGCACCCAGCCAATGAAATACCTGAGCTCCAAACTTTGTTCAATTCCTTTTCTTCAGATGGAGGAGATGAGTACCACTTGTATTCCTATGACCACTGAAACTGGTGGCCTTCCCGATTGAGGGTGTTGACAATGTTACCACAATATAAGTCCTCCTTTTTACTTGACATGTCTTATGTATACTTCCCTTTTTATGAATAGGTGGTGCTCATGTCAATATAAGATTTTACAACATGGAATTCAACTCTTTATTTACTTTTACCACATATTTCCTTGATTATCTACTATTATAGCTCTTAGTTTGAAGTTTCCAACTTGTATGGTTTGATTCTGTATTTATGGAAAATATTTTTAAAAAGTCTCACCACTTAATAACGGTATTGAATTCACACAAGTGGTTGTTGATTTGGTGGTGGGAAACAAATTTCATTGGAAATGGTGATATTCTATTAGGAGTATGAAAAATGGTTAAGTATGGAGGTGCAAAGTGAGGGATGGAAAGTCTAATATGGTGAATGAAGAAATGTATTATGAAAGGTTACGGGATATGGAGAATGAAATGATAGATACAAGGGACTGGTGCATCTGCATTGATGGAAAATACCAAGTACAAAAAGGTTGATTTTGTGGGTTCCAGAAATAGGTGAATAATTTTAGAGAACGCGGAAATGTGGAATGCACGGTTGTGGATCTAGGGAAAAGGTAAATGGAATCAAAGGGAGGACCCTACATCTACTTTAGGAAAATTAGTTTAAGTGTGAAAAGGTAAAGGGTGTGTTATGAGTGATGCAGAAATAGGAAGGGTCTATTTGAGTGCTATGAGATTGCGGGTTGCAGGATTAGGTATTTGTGAGGTGCAGGATAGCATGGAATTCCACAACAAGAAAAATGATAAGTGTTGGTATTTTTGTGAGGGTGAAAAATAAACTAAGTGTGGACTTTCGGACTTGCAGACTTGGTGATATCCCACTCCACAAATCGCATTTAATTTTTTTTTTGGCTAAGTATAGGATATACAAGAGACAAGAAAAATGACTATGGATAGACCTGTATACACTAATGATGATAAAAAAAAATTAGATCAACATTTGGCTCCAAATATGGGATAGTGACCCCCTGGAGGTTGATAAGAATCTAGAGAGCCTTTTCCATTGAGGAAATGGAGTCAAACATAAAAATTTAGAAGGAGATAAGAAAAAAAGGGAAAGAATAAACAAAATTGACTAAGAATATACAGAGGAGTAAATATTTAAATAAGGCTATGTACAGGTTAAGAGTTGGGAATTAAAAGAAGAAATGATTAAGGTATTTCCCATTTATTGGCAAGGCTTGAATTGTTCCTTTCATGTATTTAAACAAATACGAATTGAAACCAATAACCTTTTCAATTTTCTATGGACCAATCCAAAGAGCTTCAAACTTCATATGAAAAGATGGTTTTTCCTTTGCTTTGTTCCATAACACAAAATTTTGATTTTTTTGAAAATATCTAGTAGTATTGCACTTGTCAGACCACTTGTTCTCTCTTGCTCATGGTCATTACTTCTTGTACTCTTTTTTATTCTAGTTGTATAAGTTCATGGTACCATTTTTGCAAAGTTGACAATTCTTTTGCATCTTCATTATTTATGGCAATGACCAGGGCATTCATTTCCAAATGTATTGGATTCCTTTCTTCTTTTCCATATACCAAGGCATATGGAGAGTGTCCAACATTGTCTTTTGGAGTAATACAGATTGCCCAAAGTGCGTATGTCAACTTCTTATGACAAATTTAGGGTTTTCTGCAATTGTCTTCTTAAGAATCTGGATCAACGTTTTTTTCATTGATTTAGTGAAACCATTTCATTGAGGATAATATTTGGATGATTTTTGAGTGGTGTCTGTTCAAGTAAGAAGACTAGCCCAATGTGCATTTATCAACTTTTTATGCCAATTTTATGGTTTTCTGCAATTGTCTTCTTAAGAATCTAGATCAACATTTTTTCTGTTGATTCAACCAAACCATTTCCTTGAGGATAACATTTGGATGATTTTCTCGTGATGATGCCATGTTCTCCATAAAAAAAAATTGTAAATTTGGATTCAATAAAAATTGAACCATTGTCTGTTATGAATTTTTCAAGGACTCTGAATTTGGATAGAATGTTCTCTTTTAGGAAAAGGATCAATTGTTTTGAGTCAACATTCCTCAAAGTAACAACTTATTTCCACTTAGTAAACTAATCAGTTGCAATGATGATATATGAATGTACTTTACTATATTTTGGATTTATAGATCCAATCACATCCAAGCCCCATTATGAAAATATTTGTTCAACTAATATAAATTGTAGTGGCACTACTACTCTTTTCGTGTTTCCTGGCAATTTTTGGCACGGGAGGAATCTTCAAATAATCAAATAAGCATCTTTGAACATAGTTTGCCAATAATATTGTTGGTGAAAATTTGAGACCAGGGTTCTTGGTGGTTTACCAACAAAGAGATCCATTGTATTCTAAGAATGCTAGCATTTTCAACCTTCTGCAAGAGAAGGAGGTATCACCCAAAGTGTAGTCGATACATATAAGGTGAAGGGAGTTATAGACAATTCCAAACCAAATCTACTTCTATAGTGTACAGATCCATATCTTTAACCATTAAACGCATGTTGAGATAAGATTCAGACATCAACAATAAAAATAATAAATGAATACACAATAGATCTACATATCAATTCATATCAGGAACATAAAACCATAAAATAAATTTTAGGGCCCGAATCACATCATTATATTACTTGTAGTAGTACAAACTGCATTCATACATTGTAAATCTATCCAAACTATTATCAAAATGAAAGGATCTTTATTACATTATCTTGTGGTACCAAGCTCTTACAATAAGCAACATCATTCTACAAGATTCACTACATGCCTTCGAGATCCAGTTGACAAACCAGACATCTATCTCTCCCAACATATGAACCAACTGAAATCTCTGGACATGGACTTCCTTCACCTATTTATGTCTTTTATTCCTTGACAAAATCAACTAACTAAATCAAAACCTTCTTTTTCCTGCCCCCAATATTGTCCCATATATTTCTAAACTTCCAGTTGTCACATGACTTGTTTGACTTTTTTCGATGCATGGTTATCCTTATCTATTTATCAAAAATGAAGGGCCCAACAAGCCTCGACCACAACTATTGACTCTCCCTGAGTCAACCTTCAACAACAGAAAGTGAATCTAGCATGCATTCTCCTTTTGTATAGTTCCTCATGACTATCCTGGTGATACAATAACACGCACAATAGACTTTCTCATGGGAAATATGCTCTATAATAGGTTTGCAGCCTCCACACTACGTACCAAACTTATGGTATAAGTTGAGCTTACCTTTCTTATGACCACGCTTTCCTAATCCCTAAAATATTCTTGTGACATTCTCTAATTCCATATTTATATCGTTCAATTGGTGGATTTCATCAACGTGAATAGGGTATTCTATGTCTAACTATAGAGAATTGTTGAATTGGTATAGCATGCAATTTCACGAGTGGTACCAAAAATTGGTAAATAGTGTAGGTTCATCAAAGTTGACTGTTTGAGTGGCATATAAGGGGACCTCCATTTCAGCTCTAATTCTCCATAGGGCAGGGAAAAATATTCCATCTAAGTGTCAACCCTCATTTGTGGAAACAAGTCCCCATCCAAGAATTCAATATCAATGAGTCGTTCCTGATCAACCTTGCCCTGTTAATCTCCTATAATGTCAACCTGAGGATGGTGAGGACCAAGAAGAATAATAATATATAGGTGGCTATGCATTTATATTTATGGATATCATATTTAGTAAATAAGGCCCATGTAGTAGTGTGAAAGAAATAAATGTAAAATGGCTTACTAGAAGAATTTGCCTACTAGAAACTTCCTTTTCTAGAATTTTCTTAGGAGGTAGATAGTGCTATATAAAGAAGTAGAATAAATATAATGAAATGTATTGTGAATAATATTTAAATTTTAGCAAGCATGGTTTGTGCACTGATTCTTTCCATAAGGAATAATTAATGGTGTTACCCTACATCAAGGGTTTTCTCTGCAATTATTGTGTTCATTCTTGTATTTATGGTGTATGTGTTTGGTATATATGAATACAAGGGTTTAATTATCAATATAAAGAGTTTTTTTTATCATAAACCTAATGATTTATACAACTAGTGGTATCAGGGTTCTTTCTTGGGCCAAAAAAAAGGGAAGTTTTCTTTTTTCATTTTTGAAAAATTTTCAAGGGAAAAAGAGGATGGCATCCTTTAGATAGATTTCTTAAAATTTCTAGGTAGACTCTGAATAAACCATCTATATATCTGAATTCCTCTCAAAAAAATACCCAATTTCAAAAAACAAATTGTCCAAATCAGAGTTCAAGAAGTGGAGTTATTGTTGATTTAAAATTAGTCATTTTATAGTTTTTTTTCTGGTGACAGTTGCGTGGATTGCAGATAAAATATATTTTGATAGAGTGTCGAGAGTTATTGTTGGTATACATGCATCATTTTACCTCCAATGCATAATTTTCTCATCATTTTCCCTCACATGCATATTCTCCCTCCTAGACAACACTTGAGCTTCATCCCTAAATTCTAGGGATTTATCTTAGAAAAAATCCACTTTTCAAGGGATAGGAGCACTTCTTTACTCCATTGTAGGAGTAGATCCTACTTTCTACGAATGAAATCACATTTGAGGAGTACATCCTAATTTCTAGGAGCTAGTATACTCCACTTATTTTTTATGATCTAGTTTACTCCACTTGGCTAGTAAAATCCAAGTTAACTCCCTCATGAAAGTGCATGTGGTTAATTAGGGCATGGTCTCTCATGCTTTTCATTTAGCTAATCCTAGCATAATTTCATGAAAACTAATTCAATTCTATTGCATTAAATTACATTGTATTATATTATTTTCATCTTCAGATGATCATTTTTTTCTCTCTATAGGTTAATGAGGATTACGTTGCTCAAGTTATTCTTCTACTATTCTCTTCTCTCAAATTGTTAATTGTATTACTTATCAATTATATTCTAGATTCACTTGTAGGTTGATAAGCCGAATATTACATGGTATCAAAGCTTGAGTGAATCTAAGGTAGTATACTGGTTTGCAGGTGGAATACACGAATTAGTGCACACCAGATAGGATGGATCAGTCCCAATAGATAATCCTCACACCATTCAATTACTATGAATGGAAGACATGGGTGGTTATTCTCTTGTGGAGTAAATCTCTATATAGGATCACAACGTGAATTGAGACCGGACCAAATTCCACTGTTGAAAAGGTAAGATGGTTTAATTGAATGGATGAATCATATGGAGTGTTATGAATCTCTATTTCTCCCGACCTCTTATTCCACATCAAATATACAAAAGCACATAATGAATTTTGGACCAATATTAAAGGACTCTTCACGAAACTGGATGTGTTGTGAGGATATCAATTCAAGAATGAGCTCTTCATTTTGATAAAGATAAAATTCAACATTATCCAGTATTTATTCACCGAGTTTAGATCATTATTTCTTCAGGTCAAATTATGTGGCATGGAAAAGAAGGAAGAACAAATCATTCTCTCAATTATGTCCAAACTAGTGCATGGATACTCAATTTTTTTTCAACCTTCTATGCAACAAAATCCACATTCAAATCTGCTTGGAAGATGCCTTCATTGGATGATTTTTTTTCCTCTCTCACCCACGAGAAAGATAAACGTGTTCAAATAGAGACCCTCCAAACAAAAAAGGTTAATGAATTTGCTGCAAATGAGGGAATCAATACTACCAACAAACCTAAACAACAATTCAAAGTCAAGAAAGACCAATATTAGAAGAGGGGGCGCAATCCAAAATCTACATAGGAGTCCTCCAAATATAAAAATAGGGGAAACAATAATGAGAAGGTGATATGTGCTTAACGTAATAAACTCAATCATCAAGAACATGCATGCATGAGGAAGTGGATTGATAATATGAGCCATATTCTTAAGAGGCATAATAGCAATGTACCTAATAATATCAAGAAGAAAGTTGAGAAACCTGAAAAGCCACAAGATCATAAAGGCAAAGGCTAGGAAATAGGTCATGTCCTTATTTTTGTCTCTTCCTCATTGTCTACATGGGTTCTTGAATCAAGAGCCTCAAACCATATGGCCTCATCACATGAAATATTTACTTCTTTAGATCTATGCACCAATACTACCATATTAATGTAAGATAATAAATTGGTTCAAGTATGCGAGAAAGGAGCCATTAATTTAGATCATGGAAATTTTTAGAATGTATTGAATGTGCCATCCTTTTCCATCAACATTTTTCCATATATAAGATCACCCATTCAGGTACCAAAAATCAAGAGGAGTTCACACTTGATTCAATAATCATTACAGAAATTGTTGGACAATTGGTTTTCATTGATGTCAACCCTTGGAGATTGATGTCAACCCTTTGAGATGTCCAGATATGTTGGAAAGTTGATTGAATTTTCTATAATCGATATTGATGGTGATTTATTTGGGTACATTTGATGTAGTATACATGTAGCCCAGGAGGTGTGGTTATGGAAACCAAATTTGATTAAGGAATATCGACATGAAGGATAGTGAAATTGTAGGTAAGACTATCATAGATGGATAGTACATAAATTGTTGTTTCTGGTGATATGTGGAATGCCAAATGGTTCCTCACAGTTAGGGAGATATGGCCTTGTAAATTTGGAATCCCCAAAGAGTGGTCAAGAAGCCCCTAGTTGGTTACATGTCTTGGTGAAAGGGTAAAATGGTTGTAACAAAAAACCCCTAAAATAAGGAAATAGGTTACCTAGAACAAGTATAAATACATCTCAAAGAGTCTCTCATTCGAACACACACACACTTACATTGAATATATATCTTGTGAATGATATAGTCTAGTATTGTGATATTTTGGCTAGTTTGTGACAGCATGTTTTCTAAAGTTGAGAAGGTCTAAAGAAGTGAAAGTTTCAGAGTTACAGAAAACTGGTAACCCTAGTTTCCTGAGGTTATACACAGGATACACAAGGACATGTTGCATACATATGCGAGCTGTAGGAGGATAGGTCATGTACATCTACAAGATGCAGGAGGATAGGTCGCAGATCTGAGGCAAAGCTTTGAAGAAGAATGGTTGGTTGAGTTGCAACAAGGTTTGATGGTACAACACAGTTGCTACAGGATCTGAGATGGTATGTTCAGGTTTTCATGAGTAAAGGTATGTCTTTTATGTATTTTTTTGAGGCTTGTATCTTGGATGGTATGGAACATTCTTAAGGAATCTCTTAGAGGCCCTTGAGGGTACATGATTACATATGGTTGAGGTGACATTGTTACATGCTTGATACATACTCTTGGTACTTGGTATATGGTTGTTATGGTTCATTGTTAGAGGCACATATTTGTGATATTGGAATATACATGAGGTTGATCTTATGGTACATGGCATGATTGAGAGTGATATGGTATATGGTTGATACACTTGTTATGGTGCATGGTTGTTACATGGTATGGTGCAGGGTTGGTACATGTTATGGTGTTTAGGTACATGGATGATGTACATGGTTGATGTGCATGGTTGGGACATGGTATGATACATGATATGGTGCAGGGTTGATGTACATGGTCGATACATGGTATGGTATAAGATTTGTACTTGGTATGGTGTTGATGTACATGTTTTATGGTTGAGGCATATGGTATAGGTTATGGTGCATGGTTGATGCACAGTTTGGCACAGGTCTTGGTGCATGGTTGATGCACGCTTTGGTACAAGTGTTGGTGCATGGTTGATGCATTGTTTGGTACATGTGTTGGTGCATGGTTGATGTACTTGGTTTGGTACAGGTTGTGGTACACGATTGATGTTTGGTATGGTAGAGGTTGATGGTTTGGTACATGCTTTGGTACATGGTTGAGACACATATCTTGTGATGGTATGTTGGAGATCTTCATAGATGCTTAGTAGAGGCATGTGCTGGTGATGTTAGACATTTAGTTGAGTATCAATGATAGTGACAGGTTGGATACATTGACAGGTCAATAGGTTATAGGATCTGGTTACATCTAGTGAGAGGATCTAGTTGAGTATTGGTGACAGTGACAGGTTGACAGGTTACATGTTTATGTGATAGTGACAGTGGAAATTAAAGTGGAAGTGACAATGATAATGGCAGTGATTTTGGTAGTGAAATTTGGTCTACACTTATATTTTAGGGTAGCAGGACGGGGCAAGGAAAGGGGGTTGTAGCCTCCTTCCTATTGGAGACGTAGAATTAGGGAGTTGGAGCTTCCTTCAGGTTGGAGCCTGAGAAATAGGTGGTTGTAGCCACCTTTAAGTTGGAGCTGGAGAACTTAGGGGGTTGTAGCCTCCTTATGGTTGGAGATAGAGAATTCATGTAGTTGTAGCTTCCTTCAGGTTGGAGCCTATAAATAGGGGGTTGTAGCTTCCTTTAGGTTGGATCCTATAAATAGGGGGTTGTAGTCTCCTTCCATTTGCATCTAGAGAATTGGGAAGTTGGTGCTTCCTATGAATAAATTCTTGATATATATATATATATATATATATATATATATATATATATATATATATATATATATATATATATATATATATATATATATATAAGAAAGTATTTTGTGGTTTTCTCCCATTTGGGTTTCCATGTAAATACTAGTGTATTGCGTTCTTGATGTGATGTGGATGTGATGATGTTTATTATTACATGCTTATAATATATATGTTGAATGCAATCATAGATGATACATTGATGATAAAAATTTTAACATTGTTGATAAAGTGAAAGAATATACATTGTGGTTAAAAGTGTTATAAAGTGCTCATACTGATTCACCCCCCCCCTCTCAGTATTCAAACAATTGGTATCAAATAAGGATCCTTCAATAAAAAAATTTAACCATTGGAAGGAAAATCATGGAGAGCAACAATTTGTATAGAAATGGAATACCACAATTCAACGGTCAGAAAGGTCTGAAGTATGAGATGTGGAGTAACATAATGGAATTTTTTATGGGCACATGGATATGATGTTTGGAACTCATTTATTACACGATACAATGCTACAAAGAAACAAAAAATTGAAGCCAAGAAGGAATTGAAAAGGAACAACAAATTAACATTGGATTTTATCTTGGAAGGATTACCTGATTCAGTAAAAGAGAAAGTGGGAAATTTTTTATCAACTAAAGAAATTTGGGATAAGCTACATGATCTCTATTTTAAGTGATATCTCATCACAAAGTTAGAGAGTGATAAATAATATGCAGGTGAAGAAAAAGAATGAAGATACTCATCATGTCAGACAGATTAAGAAGAAGAAGAGTTTGTAATCAACATAAGTGAGTTATTTTTCTTAAATTGTGAAGAACACAGACATCTTGAAATTGAATTCCCTTGTTTGAATATTTAAAGTGATGAGATAGAAAATCCCAATGAAATATAATACAACCATGAGATTGAAAAGGAAAAGAATCATGAAGCAGAATTCAGTCAACGAGAAAGAGGAATTGAATATAAAATGATCACATTGAATATCCAACTTGAAGAAGCAAAGAGACCAGAAGAAGTCATGAGGAATCAGATGTTGAAGAAAGAATAATATCAGAATGTAAACTCTAAAGAAGTCGAGAATATGATAATGATGTTAAAGGGTCAACTAGAAGAAGCCAGAAAGACTGAAGAAACTCTCGAGGATCAGAAGCAATGTTTGGAAATCAAAATAGCATAATAGAAGGAAGAAGCAAAAAAGAGAGAGAATATATTGACAGATCATCTTAGATAAAGAAATGATGACTTAAATTATATTGAAGAAGAATTTTTTCAAGAAGAGAAAATACTTGAAAAAAAAAAATCATCTCCTTGAAGATGCAACTTGAAGAAGCAAAGAGGATGGAAGAAGTCATGAAGAGTCGAATGATGAAGAAAGAAGACGAGGTTGAGAAGCTTGAAGAAGAAGTTGTCACATTGAGAATAAAAATCATCAAGACAAGCACGAATATTGAAGAGAGAGAAACATCCACATCATCAATAGATAATTTTGAAGAAAACCCCTCCAGGTCACTAGAAAAGAAGAATGAAGAAAATAGTAAGAGTTATGTAGAAGTACTCAAAGGAAGGAATCATGGTTAGAAATAATCAAAGAAGAAATAGTATAATAGAGATAAATATTCAACAAGACCTACCACATTCAGGAAACAAATAGTCTTCAGCCATGATGAAGAGATCCACAAAAGAGAAGATCTTGATCATCCAAGGTAGAAATTCATAAGGAAGATCATTCACTCCTAGGTATGTAAATTTATTTTATGTTCATTGTTTTTATTGTACTAACTTTGGACATATGGTTGCAGATTGCAGGGCTTATGAAAGAAATTTTCAAACAATAAAAGCTTATGTGGCCCCGCATGACAATGAATGTTACAAGTGCCATAACTATGGACACATAGCTCATGATTGTAGAATAATGATGGATACTTATTTGAGAAATACCACTAATATTAGATACAATAATGTTTGGAAAAGAAAACAATAATAGGTGAAGGAAGATCAGATGAATGAAGGACATCCAAAAGTCATAATCTCAAGATTGGAAATAGTACAAGATGAAGAAAAATCTACAGAGAAAAGGGAATATGTCAGATATAGGAAGGTTTGGAGATAAAATGAAAAATAAGAAGCACATTTGAGTAGAGAACAGGTCCCAGAGATCACAAGATTTGCAGTAACAAAAAAAGGAAAAGAATAGCATGTGAATAAAGAACAAGTTCAAGAGATTATACTTTTAGTAATTGTAGTACAATATCAATCCACATGAAGAAAGAAAAAAATCAGAGTTTAGAGAGATGATGAGTCTACAGATGAAGAAGAAGATTACTCTACACTATAGAGGGTATTTTTCTAAGCCACCCATCTTGGAGAATCCTAGGTAATATGTATATTGAACATGGGGATTCCATGCAATAGACACTACAGATCATAGAACCATATTTCGAGCAGTGTGAAGTGTTTGTAGAGACAAATTCAGAGCAGTTAGATAGCATAAGTACAGAGTAACAGATTGATTAGTTGAGAAGTAGTGTTCCCACATAGGTATCAGTTGGAAGACAAAAGTTTATGATTATGTTGCACATATGTATTCAGGCAAGGATGTCTTCAGTACAAGTTGTTCCAGGGATGCAGAGTTTGATGAGAAGATAGATCAAATTAGTGGACATATTTTGATTTAGTTTGATAAACATGAACATGTGATGATCAGTTGTATTATATTCAAGAGAAGTCTTCATAACGGTATAATGATAGATGGGTCAACATTGTGGAGAGTTGAGTAGAAGGGTTATAAACAATTTGTGACATATGGATAGAGATGGATTCGTGAGATGCTTGGAGGGTACATAGAGTATGGGTCAAAGAAGATGCATAGTAGTGGATTTATAATTGGAATAAGTGCAAATAGTTGGAATCATAAAGGCAAGTAGTGAAAGGAACAAAAGAACATGGAAAGAGAAATTGTTAGCAGAAGTTATATCATCAGAAGGTCATTGTTGAACAATATGGTCAAGTGAACATGACAAGTAAATGAAGTAATCAAATTTTGAATGCTTTATATATATATCAGTGAAATTAAAGAGGAAGCACCAATGGACAATAAACAACATTGGAAGAGAGGAAAGGAAACATATATAGGTAGCCCTACATTGATCTACATCTTACAAAAAAGTCAAGGGAAGAAAAATCACCAGAGAGAGAGATCCAGAAAGGAATGTTAGTAGCATATAGAGATGGAGACATGCCCATAAGGGGAGATATTCTTTTTACCGTGATTGGTTAGAGATGGTACAGTATTAGTAGGAGACATATAGACATGGCGAGTTAACCTTTGGTCAAATATGAAGAGAGAGAACGTAGGCATGAAGATAAGGGAGCAGTCCCAAGGGGAGATATCCTTTGACAATGATGTCAAAGGGGGAGAGATAGAAAAATTGATGAGAAGTGATGATCAAAGGGGGAGAATGAGCATGAGTTTTGTCATGCTTAAGTGTTTCCATTAATGTTGGCATTTCCATCAATGCCAAAGGGGGAGATTGTTGGACAGTTGGTTTGGACAACTAGTTGTCATTGATGTCAACACTTGGAGAGTGATCTTGGAGATTGATGTCAACCATTAGAGATTGATGTCAACCCTTGGAGAGGTCCAAATATGTTAGACAATTGATTAACATTTGTATGATCCATATTGATGGTGAGTTATTTGGGTACATTTGATGTAGTCTACATGTAGCCCCGGAGGAGTGGTTATGGAACCCGAAGTTGATTAAGGAATATGGACATGAAGGATAGTGAAATTGTAACACACTCAACCCCTGAGTACCTACCATAGGGATGGGATATTTGGATTTTGTTTTCCCTCTTAAATCAAATCCTCTTACTAAACCAACGACGGACTCAATCCATTTCTAACATACTGGCCATAGAGGAATTCGACGCTTTGGTGATTCAACACTTCGGCATTGAAGACCTCTTTTCCTTCCTGTGCGCTTTACCTCCGGAGCTCGGAGTCCCGAAATAACTCCATGTGGATTTGGCCTTCGGGCCTTTCACCTTGCATGTGATGTTGTGTCCCAAACACCCAAATTCCCAAAGTCCTGGACTTCCGAAGGGGTCTACTCTCGCGGAGTGATGTACTAGATTCGACAAAAATTACTAGTGGGTCATGAATACACTTCCCTCCATATCGACATAATGGTTAGTTATTGGAGGGGACATGTGACAAGACAGAGGCGACATGTGGTCCATGCCTAAGGTGGCATGTGTTGTATCTAAGTGGCTCCA
>ML807817.1:101133-113727 GCA_009831015.1 Picea engelmannii
ATCACCTTCTTGGTCCCTCGATCCTATGGTTACGGTGCCTCCACATAACCCCTTGATCCATGCCCTATGTTACTTCATAACTTTGGAATTTGGGGATCTTGAGGTGGGTCTCCCCCTGTTTCTCCTGAAGTGGTCAACGTTGATTTTACCTTGTCGTAGATTCGAAGGCTAGGAAAGAACCCAAAGGATCCCTAGATCTATGGTCCTGGTTACTTCGCGGATATAGCCTTCAGGGATCCAGCCTTTGGGGGCTTTGGATTTAATGCCATTCCATTCTCCCGAAGTAGGACTTCACCGAAGTACCGTACATGCTTCCCTCCTTTTGAGTGATTAGACAGTTACGCGGGGTTCCTATTATCTCCCCATATCTACGACTCTCCTTATTTCATAAATTCTACGTTCAAGGATTTCGATGCTATAACACCCCCCTTCTTCCAAAGTGAAACTTAACGAAGTTGTCTTGGTATATATCCAAGGGTTAAGAGAACTTCTGATCGTTCTTGATTGGTGGTTCTCGTTACTTTGCAATAAAGAGTTGGATCCCAGTTATTGAGTGAGACTGGCCCCTCTACCCACTAGAGTAACCACCCATTGTTGGTCAACTTTGCTGGTAACTAAAACTCATGGTTACCTTAGGCATGTTTATGACTAGTAGGGTCAACAATACCCCAAACTCTCGGACTTTTGGAGCTCCGAAGCCACAAGATATTAGCTCCCTTTGGCTTAGCATAGGGTTCCTAGGTGTTGGTCATATGGGTCCTTCTAAACTCTCACAATTTAAACGCAAATCTCTTCGTCATAAAGTTGTTAAGGACTTGGGCATGATATCATGGTCACACAACAAGGAGTCTGAAGAAGACATCCCCTTCAGACTGACAGGGCCAGAGTGACACAATTCTTTCTATTCCAGCCCTCCTATAGGTTTACGTCCCAAGACACGTTGAAGGATAAGTTGGGGCATATAAACAATCAATCATAAGCATAAGTTCACAAGAAGATAAATGCATACACATAGATTTATCATTCACTACAAAAACCATTCTTAGATGTATAAATACATGCATTCATCCTATATTCCATTTCAATGCACAAAGTATGAAAACACTTATCAGAACTAGAAGACGTGATGTGACTATTGAAATGGGTTCATGTTTCCACCCAACCATAGGCTCAGTTACTCCTAATGGATTTACCACTGGCCACCCTCGAGCTAGACCATGATGCTCTAAGAGAGAAATATTTCTTCCGGCTCAGCAATAGTTGGGGATAGAGGTTACTCTCCTCCTCCCATAGGAACTTGGAAGAGGATTTTCTCTATACCAAGAAAGGAGGTTTGCCTGAGTACTTCCTCAGTAACTCACCATCCTTGTTTGTCAGCTTGGAATATAACCCAGCTAGCCACTTCCTGCGACTAGAACATGCTCCTTTCTCAGTTCTTCCTCAAAACTAAGAGCTTAGTCTCTACTCTCCCTGCTTCTCTACCTCTACCCACTATCCACCACGCCTTCCTTTCTTGCCTTCCTCAGAAATATTGTGTGTGGCATGAATCCCCAATCCATGGTCAGGTCTGAAATCCTTACAGATGGGGGATCTACCCCATCCCTCATTAATTCTTGAGGAGGTCTTCCCACCTACCAACTTGACTGATAATTCATTCCTGGGTCAGAGGACTCTTTTGGTCCTCAACAATTAAGTCCAGCAAGGTACTGGTTTGGTGGGGGTTATCTCAAGCATTCATGGTTCCCCTCACCATCTCTCTCATAGCATATGTGGTCTATCTCAGAAACACCCCCTTTCAGTTGTTATGCAACACTTATCCATTTTCTATTAATAACATAAATTACGTTCATTGACCTTTTATACAAAGGTTCATCAAATCAAACATTCACACATATTGAGTTTTCCATAGTCTCTTGGCCAATATAGTTATATTTAAAAACTAGGGGAAACACGGGTGTTACAATATCGTCCCCCTTAGAGGAACATCAACCTTGATTTTCTATCTGTCAATGTGTTATGTATATACAAAAGTAAACAAAAATGGATATGCATGTCTCATGGCATCCTCCATTTCCCATGTAGCTTCATCTGGGCCAAAGTGTTTCCGCTGCACCCTGACCTATGCAATGGTTCGGTTCCTGAGTGAGGTTTCCTTCCTGTCTAGTATGCATTGAGGTTGTGGAAGGAATTCTTCCTCTGGATCCACCTGGATCACATACCATTCAATATTGTGATTAGAATCATGTACATATTTCTTCAATAATGAAACATGGAAAACATTATGTGCCTTCACTGTGGGAGGGAGTGTTAGCCTATAGGTTGCAGGTCCCACTCTATCCAATATTTCAAAGGGTCCACAATACCAGGGTGCCAACTTGGCACAAGGTCCCATTCTCAAGGAACTCTTCTTGGGCCTAACTCTGAGATATACATGGTCTCATGTCTTGAAATCTCTGGGATTCCTCTTTCTGTCAGCGTAACTCTTATGTCTATCCTGAGAATTTTTCATATTTTTCTTTATCTTAATCATTTGTTGTTCCATTTCTTTCAGCACGTCGGGTCCGATTGTAATTCTATCCACTGGATTACTCCAGCTCATTGGAATCTTGCACTGTCTACCATAGAGGGCTTTAAAAGGGCTCATCTTCAATGACTCTTGATAATCGTTGTTGTAGGAAAACTCTACCAATGGAAGGTAGTCTTCCCACTTATTAGGATGATGCATTACATACATCCTTAACATGTCTTCTAATATTTGGTTCACTCTTTCTGTTTTTCCTTCATTTTGAGGGTGATAGGCTATGTTAAACAACAATTTAGTCTCAAAACCAGCCATTAAGGATTTCCAAAAGATTGAAGTAAATTATGTGTCTCTGTCATATATAATATCCCTAGGCATGCCATGCAGTCTGAATATATCCTTCATGAAGACATTGGAAATATCTATTGCCTTGCAAGTTGACTTGACAGGAACGAAGTGAGCAAAATTTCTCAATTTTTCCACCACTACCATGATGGCATCATTCTGCTTGGCTGATTTTGGTAATCCGGTGATGAAATCCATGGAAATGGTTTCCCATTTCCATTCTGAAATTGGTAGAGGTTGTAACAAGCCCACAGGGTGTCCGTGTTCTGCCTTAATTTGTTGGCATTCTAGACACTTAGTTAGATAGTCAATTATGTCCTTTTTCAACCCAGGCCAATAGAATTGTTTCCCAGTGGTCATGATCATTTTCTGATAACCTGGATGACCAGTATATGGTCTCTTGTGTAGTTCATCCATTATGAACCTCTTCAAGTCATCACAAGTTGGAATATACAATATGTTTATGTACATTAGCAGGCCTTCATCAAGCATCTGATAGCCTTCATACTTTAGCCCTGTGGGCTCTTGCATTAGGTATGATGTCACGGTTTTGAAAAATGCATATGTTTCTTGTGCATTTATGACTCTCTCCCTGACATTCGTTTCACAGGTTCTTACTGCTTCTAGGTGAATCATTTTCATACTTCTACTAAAGGCATCGACCACCCTATTTTCCTTTCCTTTGATGTGTTTCATTTCGAAATCAAACTCACTAAGCAGAGTCATCCACCTAGATTGTCTAGCATTGAGTTTTGGTTGATCAAACAGGTGCCTCAACCCATCATGGTCTGTCATAAGTACAAATCTCATACACAGGAGGTAATGCCTCCACATTTTTAAAGCATGTACTATGGCATCCAACTCTAGATCATGGGTCACATAATTGATTTCATTCTCATTCAATTTTCTGGATTCGTAGCAAATTGCATGCCCTTCTTGCATAAGGAATCCTCCGAGTCCTTCCTTATAGGCATCTGTACACACCAGGAAGTCATTATCAGAGTCTGAAATATTCATCATAGGTGCATGGACTAGAAGGTATTTCAGTTCTTGAAATATTTCTTCACATTCTGATGTCCAAGTGAATTTAACCCCCTTTTTCTGAAGGGCAGTGATTGGAAAACCAATCTTGGAAAATCCTTTTATGAACCTTGTATAGTATCATGGTAATCCCATAAAGGATCTGATATCAGATACATCCTTTGGGTTACGCCATTATATGATAGATTTTATCTTGCCAAGGTCTACTACCACTTATTCTTCATAAATAACATGGCCTAAGTAATGGAATTGCTTCTGGAAAAATTCACACTTGCTAAACTTAGCATAGAGATGATGCTCTCTTAGTACTTGAAGCACTAATTTGAGATGTTCTTCATGCTCCTCTCTATTCTTGGAGTAGATTAGGATATCATCAATGAAAACTAATACAAATATGTCTACGAATTTGTTGAGTACATTATTCATCAAGCACATAAAAGTGGTGGGGGCATTGGTTATTCCAAATGGAACCACCACAAATTCATAGTGACCATATCTTGTCCTGAAGGTTGTTTTGTGGATGTCTTCATCCTTGATTCGAACTTGATAGTATCAAGAAATCAAGTCAATCTTTGAGAAAATGGAAGCACCACTTAATTGGTCAAACAAATCATTGATTCTTGGTAAGGGATACTTGTTCTTTATGGTTGTCTTATTGAGTTGTCTATAGTCTATGCACAGTCGAACTGTGCCATATTTCATTTTCACAAACAAGGCAGGTGTTCCCCATGGAGACACGCTGGGTCGGATGTATAATTTTTCCATCATCTACTTTAGTTGTAGCTTGAATTCAACTAGCTCTAGTGCACTCATCCTATAGGGCGTTCTAGACACTAGCACTGCTCCTGGTGCAAGTTCTATGGAGAATTCAATGTCTCTTCTTAGAGGTAGACTCGGTACCTCTTCTGGAAACATGTATTTATGCTCTCTTAATATGGGGTGGTCCTCTAGGTTTTGTTTGTCATCCTCAACATATTCCAACACCTATATTTCATTTAGAGGACATCCCTTTCTACAATACTTTTTCATTTCAAGGGTTGATATTTGTCTCACTGAGACAGGCCTATGAATCCCTTGGAGGGTTATTTTTATTCCTTCTTCATTTTCACATTCAAAAGTTTTATGGTAACATTCCAACTTGGTTTTATAAGTGGCTAGTCATTCCATACCAACCAACAAGTCATAAGATCCCAGGGGAAGTATGATAAAGTTCGCTTGGGTGGGAAATCCATCCATAATGAATTTTCAAGCTGGTATGACCTATGCTACTTTTCTTTTGGTTCCAGTGGCTAGTTGTACCAACCATGACTTAACATGTCTAACTAGTTGTAGTTTACACTTATCAGCGGTCTGAGGGGCCACATAACTCAAATTAGAACTAGGTTCAATTAAAATAGAAACTATATGATTGGCGATCATACCTTCCATCTCCACCACTAAATCTTGGTGGTCGTCTTGTTTATTATCCAAGGCTGCATAAATCTGTGGCATGATCCTAGCCACATCATTGAACCTGGTAGATTCTTGTATATTGTAGACTCTCATATTGTTCTATTGTTTGTGTGGACAATCCCTTGGAATATGTTCTTCTCCACAACCCTGACATTTCAAGGGTTCTCTCTTTGGGTTATCAGTATTTCCTGGGGTTGCTCCAAAAGGTTATTTCCACTCTGGGAGGGGAAATTTTGATGATACACACTTATAGTAAGAAGGCTCATCCTAGAATCCTTCTGATAGTTCTTAACTATTGAGGATTTAAACCCCTTCTTCTTGAATCCCGAACTACTCTTCTTCTTCTAGTCCTCGCAAGGTTCTGTTTGACTCTCAAATTGTTCATAACAATACCTTTCCTTCCAGATAGTATCTTCTAAGGTATTTGGCTTGTCAAACTCAATCATGTCCTGGTAGGACTGAGGTAACCCACTAATAAATAGCTGAACTTTTACCTTTTCATCCTTTATATAGGGTACATACCTCAACAACTCAAGGAATTTATTGACATATTCCTCCATGGTGAGTTGTCCTAGACTAAGTTCATAGAACTCCTTAGTCTTCCCATCAAAGTATTTCTCTGACAGATACTTCTTCTTGAATTGTTTCTCAAACTATTTCCATGAAAAGTCCTTCTCATGCATTCCTTTCACATTCCTAATGTCTTCCCACCAAATGAAATCCTTTCCATTCAGGTTGAATATGGTTATTAAAGCCTTCAAGTTTTCAGAGTAGTCATGGACTCTGAAGTACTTATTTAAACCAAGCAGCCAAGCTTCTGCCTCTTCCCCTTTCTTAATATCTCCATTGAAAGAAGGTGGCTTGGCTTTCTTCAACTCTTTAGGATGATGAATTTTGGAATGCTTTCGCTTCTTTCCTTTCCTTTGAGAATGTGAGCTAGTTTTTGTACTAGAAGATCCCTCGGATTTGCCAGTTTCCTTTCGATAAGACTCTCCCGATGAGTGTCTCATGCCTCCAGGTTGGACCTTCCTCGAGCTACTCCTCCTAGTGTGGCCACTTATGGGGCCATGTTTTTGTATCTCAGGTGGGCTTTGACTTCTCTTTGTATGTCGTCGTTCCACATGACTAGTTGTGGGTCCATGCTATAGTTGCCTTTGTATGTCTGATAAGATCTACAACAAGATTGCATTAATTTTCATTTTTTTGCTTTCTCCTTTATCAATCTTTCGTTGTTGTCCTTGAAACTCTGTAATTTGTCCATGAGGATCCTTACAGTTTCAGCCAAATCTGGAGGGGTTTACATCACCCTCCTTTCGTCATATTATTCATCTCTATTGTGGGAGTCATCCCCCACTTCACCGTGCATCACCATCCTTTATAATTGTATTTTTCCCACGATTTACTAACTACTTGATTGATGACAAAATGATTACTATTATCCAATGGTCTTTTAGTTCATGAACAACACACAATTCATATTTCTTAAATACACACACAGTAGAAAGTTTCATTCTTTTCTTCAACAAACGTTTAACCAGACTCATTAGGAAATAAGTAAGATAGGGTGTCACCCTTAAAGTCCTTTAAATATGGTTTTTAAGCGACTCCTCCATGAGCCCAAGCAGGTCAAGTGTTGTAACCATGCTCTGATACAAATTTGTAACACACTCGACCCCTAAGTACCTTCCCTAGGAATGGGATATTTAGATTTCAATGTCCCTCTTAAATCGGATCCTCCTACTAAACCAACGATGGACTCAATCCCTTTCTATCATACTGGCCGTAGAGGAATTAGGCACTCCAACGCTTCGGTGATTTGGCACTTCAGCGTTGAACGCCTCTTTTCATTTTTGCATGCTTTACCTCTAGAGCTTGGAGTCCTCGAACTCCCAGAGTCCTGAAAAACCTCCATGTGGCTTCGGCCTTCAGGAATTTCACCTTGTGCATTATGTTGTGTCCCAAACGCTCGAATTCTTGAAGCCCCGAACTCCCGAATGGGTCCACTCTTGTGGAGTGACGTGCTAGATGCAACGGAAATTACAGGCGGGTCCTGAATACACTTTTGTCCATATTGGTGGAACAATTAGTTACTGGAGGAGACATGTGACAAGACAGAGGGGACATGTGGCCCATGTCTAGGGTGGCATGTGTTGTATTCAAGTGGGTCCATGTCACCCTGGGTAACATTGGCATATTTCTTCGCCCGACTAATCACCTTCTTGGTCCCTCGATCCTATGGTTACGGTGCCTCCACATAACCCCTTGATCCACGCCCTCCGTTACTTCGTAACTTTGAAATTCAGGGATCTTGAGGTGGTTCTCCTCATGTTTCTCCCATAGTGGTCAATGTTGGTCTGACCTTGTCGTATATTCGACGGTTAGGAAAGAACCTAAAGGATCCCTAGATATACAGTCCTGGTTACTTCGTGGCTCTAGACTTCGTGGGCTTTGGCTTTACTTCCATTCCATTCTCATGAAGCAGGACTTATTCAAAGTACCGTACGCGGGTCCCTCCTTATGAATGATCAGATGGTTATGCGGGGTTCCTACGATCTCCCCAGATCTACGACTCTCCTTACTTCAAAACTTCGACATTCTTGGAGTTCGATGCTATAGCATATTCCTTCTTTCGAAGTGGAACTTTACCAAATTCATCTCGGTGTATATCCAATGGCTGAGAAAACTTTTGATCGTTCTTGATTGGCGGTTCTCGTTACTTCATAATAAAGATTCGGATCTCGGTTATCCTGTGAGACTGACCCCTCTACCCACTAGAGTAACCACCTATTTCCAATCAACTTTGCTGGTAACTGAAACTACCGGTTACCTTCGACCATTTTATGAATAGTAGGGTCAACAATACCCTGAAGTCCTGGACTTCTGGAGCTCCGAAGCTAGAAGAGATTAGCTCCCTTCGGCTTAGCATAGGGTTCCTAGGTGCTGGTCATATGGGTCCTTCTAAACTCGCATGATTTAAACACAAATCTCTTCATCATAAAAATTTTAAGGACTCGGGCATGATATCTCGATCGCACAACAAGGAGTCTGAAGAAGACATCCCCTTCAGACAGATAAGGCCAAATTGATGCAATGTTTTTTATTCCATCTCTCCTATAGGCTTACGTCCCAAGATACCTCAAAGGCTAAGCTAGGGCATATAGACGATCAATCAGAAGCATAAGTTCACAAGAAGATAAATGCATACACATAGCTTGATCATTCAATACAAAAATCATTCTTAGATGTATAAATACATGCATTCATCCATTATTCCATTTCAATGCACAAAGTATGAAAACACTTATCAGAACTAGAAGACGTGATGTGACTGCTAAAATGGGTGCATGTTTCCACCCAACCATAGGCGCAGTCACTCCTAATGGATTTACCACTGGCTATCCTCGAGCTAGACCATGATTCTCTGAGAGAGAAATATTTCTTCTGGCTCAACAAAAGTTAGGGATGGAGGTTACTCTCCTCCTCCCACACAATATTGGTAGTGGGTTTTCTCTACAACAAGCAAGGAGGTCTACCTGAGTACTTCCTCAGTCACTCACCAACCTCGTTTATCAGCTTGGAATATAACCTTGCTAGCTACTTCCTACGAACATAACACGCTCCTTTCTTTGTTATTCCTCGAACCCGAGAGCTTAGTCTTTGTTCTCTCTGCTTCTCTGCCTCTACCCACTATCCACTATGCCAACCTTTCTTGACTTCCTCAGAAAAATTGTGTGTGGCCTGAATCCCCAGTCTGTGGTCAGGTCTAAAATCCTTACAGATGGGGCCTCTGCCCCATCCCTCATTAACTCTTGAGGAGGTATTCCCACCGACCAATGTGACTGAAAATTCATTCCTAGGTCAGAGAACTATTCTGGTCCTGAGAAATTAAATCCAGCAAGGTACTAGTTTGGTGGGGGTTATCTCAACCATTCCTGGTTCCCCTCACCATCTCTCTCATAGAATTTGTGGTCTATCTTGGAAAAAACCCCTTTCAGCAGATATGCAACACTTATCCATTTTCTATTAATAACAAAAATTACATTCATTGACCTTTTATACAAAGGTTCATCAAATCAAGCATTCACACATATCGAGTTTTCCATAGTCTCTTGGCCAATATAATTATATTTACAAACTGGGGGAAATAGGGGTGTTACAAAAATTGTAGGTAATATTATCATAGATGAATATTACACGTCATGTCATTTCCTGTGATATGTGGTGTTAACTCCTCAAATAAATTGGTGGATTTATTTGCTTTTTTAGGTGATAGGTTGTAACCTCAAGTCATTTTTGAGTTTCTATAGTTGCAAAACTTAGGTTTCGGTTTTTCGTCTTAGAAAATAATATGATGCATAAAGTCTTCTTTTCAAAATTTGCAATAATTCACTTTCAACATCTAACGTGTGTCCAAAAGTTGAGTGTTAGCTGTGGAAAGTGGCGACTTTCAGCAGCTAAGGAGCGCTTCTCATAAGTCTGTGTGCTGTTGAAAGTGGTGAATTTCAAAATGTCCAACAATCAGTTTCGCGGGTTGTGCGTTGTTGAAAGTGCATACTTTCCGCAGCTATGGAGCGATTTTTACAAGGTCGCGCGCTGATGAAAGTGAAAACTTTCCGTAGCTAAGGAGCAGTTCTTAAAAGGTCACGCGCTGAGGAAAGTCAAGACTTTCAATAGCTAACGAGGGTTTTCCACAGGGTCACGCGCTGGTGTAAGTGGCAAGTATGAACAGCTAACAGAGGCGTTTTCCACAGGCCGTTGGTTGAAGAAAGTGGGAATCACGTGTGTGATATCCATGTCTAAAGGCAATGATGATATGATCATCCCACGTCAGGAAAATCCAAATCATGCACTGATGAGAGTGGGTAATGATGGAAACTCAATTCTGCACGTCAGAATAGGATTGTAATGCGAATCCGGCCCAGAAACTCATGGTCAAAACTCATGGCATTCGGGATGGCAAGTTCGAGTTCAGTGGTGCAGGTACAGAGGAGGTACCTCCGGCCTGACAACATCAAATCAAATAGTGGTTTCCATATCACACATCATTTCTGGAAGTCTGTTGAAGTTTCATTTGTTTCAAAACAGAGCCGAAGCCCGAAGTGCTTTCAACAACGCAGAACCTCGGCTCGACAAACAGTTGCAGGGGTTACAAATTGTCGAGATTTTCAAGTTATAAAATGGTGAGGAAGCGTAGCGGGGCTCTACTCAAGAGAGAGCTGGATAATCTGTCCTTTTTATAGACACATCCCGAAGTCCAGAAGCATTTTTCGAATGCAGGGTGTATTGAATTCGTTGAAAGGTTGCAAGTTGGTTGCCACCAGACTACAGCAGAAGCCTTTGCCAAGACTTTCGATGGGAACAAGGCTCGCGTCGGGTCCATGGAGATTGTGGTAGATGAAGCTACCATTGCTGCAGCAACAGGCCTACCAAGAACCGGTCAGAACTGGTTTAAAACCACTGCTCCCAAAAAATTGGATTAAAGAGTTTATTTGAAAGAGGGGTACAGGCACAAGGCATGGAAAAAGGGTATGCTAGTTTCTTATCTAGACAAAGAATGGCAGGAGCTTTTCAGACGTATCCAATTGTACATTACCTCGGAGGGAAGGTATGATAAACTTATGATGTACCACTTCAAACTCCTGGATCATTTCACAGGAAGACCCCTCTTAATTTGCCTTATTTCCTACATAAAAGTTTGACTAAGGTTTGCAAGAAGATTAGAGCTCAACCCTTGAACATAAAAACTACTCTGTGTCACTTTGGCCTCATAAAATTGATTATCCTAGAGGAATTGAAACAACAGGGAAGGAGCTGGGAGCATTTTCTATTCTGGGAAGGTTTTGAAACACAGAACCAGATTGCAAATGAACAGGGGAAGGGTTCAAAGAAAAAATCATCTCCTCAAAGCAGTTCAAGAAAAAGAAGGACCCTACCAGGACCTCCAGAAGACAGAATATCTGGAATGAAGCCTCACAGGTTGAAGAGAAAGTTAAAATTTGAGCAGACCACAGAACAAACCACAGAGCAAAACACAAAGCATCCTACAGAGCAGAGTACAGGGAAGAGAACCAATATACTAAACTTTCCCTATTCATATTCAGAATCAGAGCAGCAAGATCAATGCCCTATCACCAAGAGTCCTGAGTAGTCAGTTGAGTGTCCATAGAACTATGAAACCTTTAATCAGACAGAACAGGGAGAAACATCGAAAAGCTCCAAGTCAAAGAAGTCTCAGAAAATCAAGCATTTGAAAGAGGTCATAGCTCAGCAAGAGGTCTTGGAGCGGGTGATTAAAGAAAGGTATAGGAAGTTGTCTGATAACTTCGAAAAGACCAATGCTGCGTTTGAAAGATTGGCTAAGGAAAGTGTTAGAGAGAAGAAGAGGAAGAAAAAACTCACCAAAGACTACAACAGCTTGTGGTGGCTTGCCAAACGCCTCAAAAGGCAGATAAGGAGGTTGAAACAAAAACTAAGCCAAAAACCCCATCCAAATCTGAAGGTACTCACTCAAGTCGCCGTTAATATGCAAGGTGAGAAATCAGAGACACATTGAGTTTTGTTGAAATCAAATTTTGGACATGAAAACTCATTTTGAGCGCAATTGGGACTTTCACCGGTGCAAACCTATTACTTTATGACCCGTTAGCTGCGGAAAGTGACAGCTTTCAACAGCTAACCCGCGAAAAATTAAACGAGTGCATTGTTGAAAGCTGGAAAAGTAATTATTGAAGCCAAGGACAGGACAGTTCATTCTAAACAGGTTTTGAAGGAGTTCCAGTGTATCAGTGGGCTATCAGATCGCATGCAAAGGGTTCAGCATCAGAGGTTCGAGAGAATTTTGGTAACACATGCAAAACCATTTCCTAAAAAAACGACCATGAACGTTGGGAGATCCAACTGACAAGACAGGTGTCCTGCTATTCTTCACCACATTGCTGATACCAAGAGCTGAAGGATGCAGATGGCAAATTTGGGATTTTGAAGACAGTTCAAGTTCTAAGTTTAGTTGTTAAGACTTTATTTCCAAGCTGTTTAGATAGAATTGAATTGTTTTTATTAAATACAGATCCATGTTTTTAGGATCTGTAAAATTGTTTGTAAGAGGCTATAAAGGCCTATTTTTGATATGAAACTAGGGTTCGATTTTGGGTTCTACATGCTGCTACTGTAAGAGAGACCTATTATTATTATATGAAAAATTGCAAGCTTCCTTCAGTTGTGTTGTCAGATTTTTC
>ML807817.1:121846-156936 GCA_009831015.1 Picea engelmannii
ATCTTTCAGAGTTTTATGATTTTGGAAGGAACAGGGGAAAAAAACAACTTTTTATCTCAAGCATCAGAATATTCAAAATTGCGTGAGGCGAAAAAACAGGGGCGGCTCCAACACAAGCTACTCCACAATCACTCACTACTACAGAGTATTTGATTCCCATCCACTATTACATGGTCATTGGTATAAATTTACAGTCTTATGTAGAAGCTATAGGTAATCCATATTGGAAGGATTCCATGGATGAGGAGTATCATTCTTTGATGAAGAACCAAACTTGGGAGTTAGTTCCCCTACCTTATAGTAGGAAGATAGTTTAGTGCAAAAGGATTTATCAAACAAATATGGTATCATATGGACATGTGAGTAAGTACAAATCACAAATTGTAGCAAAAGGATTTTCATAGGTATAGGACAAAGACTATAACGAGACCTCTGCACCTGTTGCAAAGATGGATTCCATTTGACTTATGCTCTCCATTGTAATATGCCTTTCATGACAAGTTTTCCATGAGTGATTTGGGGTTTTTGCATTACTTTATTGGTCTTGAAATGACCCAAAATATGCACTAGATCTACTCACTAGATTTTAGATGATTGATTGTAAATCTTCTACAACAACTTTTATTTCAGGACTTGCTCTTGAGGATGGTGGTACCACACCTTTGGTGGATAGTACATGATAGAAACAGTTGGTTGGAGGTTTTTTTTATCTCTCACACACAAGACATGGCATATATTTTGTTGTTGAAGTAGTTTCCAAATACATGTAGGAGCCTCATGAACTACATTGGAAAGTTGCAAAGAGAATTCTTCGATATGTTAAGGGTACTCATAGTTTTGGGACACTTTATGCAACAGATTGCACTAATTATCTAATTGGTTACATATATTTTTATTGGAATAGAAATGGGACAAATTGCAAGTCCACTTTGGTTATGTATTTATTTTTGGCTCGAGTAATATTTGTTGTTCGAGTAAGAATCATTCAACCATTACTTTATCAACTACATAGGCGGAGTATATAGGTATAGTGAATGAAACAACACAATCCATTTGATTGTAGCATATTCTTAGTGAGTTTTGTTAATGTTAGTGGTAGCATCGGGCAGGTACTTCCGCATTGGCATGTGTCTAGCATGTGGAATTTTTCAAAAATATTCTATCCTTGAGTTTACTTTAGTTAAAAGGAATTAATTAAATTAAAAAATAGTATTTATTAATTAATTGAGTTAGTTAAGGAACATGCTAAAATTACTTAGCATGAAACATGTAATATAAATCTTAAGTGAGTGTGAGAATTAATCTCAATCGTATATCACTTTGAAGATTAGAAATACATTGTAACTCATAATTATAAAAGCAAGGCCAGGAGAAGGAGGAAGACACTTTTGATGAGAGGTCAAGGTTGAGAGACTTTGGTGAGAGACCAAAGTCGAGGATAGCAAAGATTTATTTTTTCTAGTGTGAGGAGTGTAGAAGCAAAGAAAGAATTTTTCTTACACTAGAGTGAGGAGATCTCACAGGTTGGGTGAAGAGATTTCATCCAAGTGTTGATGCAGAGAATGTTGGATCACAAAGGACCATGATTCAATATCTTGGATAGGTGGAGAAGGATTTCAATCTAGAGGTCATATAGGTCAAGGAGGAGAGAGATCAGAGGTATCCATAGGTGGTTTCAAAGGATAGAAGGCAGAGGAAAGTGTAGTGTCGGAAATCAAGGATAGATTCCAGGGAAGCTATAGAATTGAGGTAGAATAGGGGTTTTGCAAGTGTACGGAGGTGTACACGGGTCACAGTGGTAAAAATTGTGTACATATGCAGTTCACATGAAGGAAAATTATGTGCATAAATGAGTTGTAGTGGTGACAGCCGCGTACAGGGTCGTACATGATAGCACATGATAGTTTTAGTAGAGGGTTATCATATCATATCTTGGAGTCTAGGATTTGAAGGACAGAGGGAGTCATCCTTTGAGACACAATGGTGAAAAAATTGAATATTGAGGATAGGTTAGAAGAGGAAACCAACTTTCGGGCGTGGAAGGAAAGGATTCTTCTTCTATTAGAGGAGAATAACCTAAAAGAGTATGTTGAGGTTGTGGTTGCAAGTCCGACTAATCCGCGAGAATTGGTAGCTCACAAGAAAAAGGAAGTGAAGGCCAAGTGGGTGTTTCTATAATTTTTAAAGGATCACTTGATATTGTACATTGTTGAGAAGAAATGTTCCAAGGAAATGTATGATTCTTTGGTGAGTCTATACAAAAACAAGAATACAGGAAAGTTGCTACATTTGAAGCACCAGCTTCAAGTTGTCAAGAAGTATAGTGAGGAAACGATTGTAAATTATCTTATGAATATTACACGGATCCAATATTAGCTTGCATCCATTGGTGAGATAGTACCAAATGTTGAGTTGGTGCATGTAGCCTTGAGAGGTCTTCCCAAGTCTTGGGAACCTTTTTTGTAGGCTATTTGTGCACGAGAGATAGTTCCAAGTTTTGATAGACTATGGATTGATTCTATCTAGGAGGAGACTCAGTTAGAGTCCAGGGATGGTTTGAAGAGTATCCATGATAAGAAACTTTCTCTTTCCATCCAGGAAAGGAAGGGAAAGTTCAGGAAGATTTCCAGTGGAAAGTCTACCACTCAACATGGAAAGAAGAATAAGGACATGAGAAAAGTGAGGTTCATTGCATGTCACAAGTTTAAAAATTATGCAGGTCAATGTTTGCACAAGAATAAGGGGGGAATGAAATGCAACTAGATGTATATGCGACGAAAAAGACTCAATTGGATGAGTTTTGCAAGAAGTTTGAATAGACAAAGTTCTTACTTGTTTCCCAGACTTCCTTGAGAATCATATCAATTGATGCATGTTTGATCAATAGTGGAGAAACATGTCATGTGATAGGAGCATGAGAGGTGTTCGAGAGATTCATAGATTCTAACTTAGACATGCATGTGTAACTTGGTATGGGAACCAAGAACATAGTGAAGGGATCTAGAACAGTGTCATTCTGGATGGAGTTAGAAGGCACATTGAGAGTGATGAATTTGATATGGGTGCTATAAATCAAGAGGAGTTTGATCTCAATCTCATTGATTGGGAAGAAGGGATTTGTGGTATCTTTCTAGGATGAAAAGGTGTTGATAAATCCTAAAGGATCTAGCTCAGATAAAGCAACGGTATTTAGAGTTAGAGAGAGAAACTTGTATATGCTAAAGGGACATCCTATGTGAGTAGTGGCAAGTTGTAGAGTGGTAGAGAACAAGGAGTAGGTATCTCCGGAGGTTGAGAAGATCAGAAGGAGTCAACTTTCAGGTTCAAGTGGGAAGGAGCAACCTTCCAAGTTTTTCAAGGAGTCATGGTACAAGATGGCCATACAGGATGCTCAGGAGTAGGATTATTCTAGGAGCATGTTCATAGGAAGTGATTCTTTGGAGACAGGTAAAACCATCATGGAAGGGATAGCTTATGTGTCAGAGGGAGAAGCCAATCAGGTGGATTGGAGAGCAGGCATGGTAGCAGATCTGATAGTGAAGATAGATCCAACTCCATGTGGGAGAAGTGCCTTCCTCACTAAGAGAGAGTGTTAATGTTAGTGGTAGCAACAGATAGGTACTTCCACATTGGCATGTGTCTATCATGTGGAGTCTATCATGTGGAAGTTGTCGAAAATATTCTATCCTTAATAATACTTTAGTTAAAAGGAATTAATTAAAGTAAAAAATAGTATTTATTATATAATTGAGTTATTTAAGGAACATGCTAAAATTACTTAGCATGTATCATGTAATCTAAATCTTAAGTGAGTGTAGGAAGTAATCTCAATCGTAGATCACTTTGAAGATTAGAAATTGATTGTAACTCATAATTATAAAAGCAAGGCAAGGAGAATGAGGAAGACACTTTTAAAGAGAGGTCGAGGTTGAGAGACTTTGGTGAGATATCAAGGTCAAGACTTTTGGTGAGAGACCAAATTCATGCTGGAAAAGAAGGATCACGAAGCAATAAAATATGACAAATGCGGAAATAAAACAAAAAATATACATAATAAAATAGAGACATATATATGTGCTTCACCCAATGTAGGCTATGTCCAGCATAGAAATTGCTAGGTCCTTCCTTTTTATTATCCAACAAATGAAGGTATACAACCTACAACACAACTATTGTAACTTTCTCTTCATTCTCTCACAATCTCCTCTTCTCTCACAGTCTCCTCTCTCATAATATAATATTCGCAATGATGCATAACCGCAATACATTTCCCTCATAAAAGAGGGTTTCCTTCTAGGGAAAAAAATCCTAACACAACTTCTACCGTCAGATATACGACCTTATAATGAACGGTCCATATTTACTATGAAATTACAATATACATTTACAAGGAAATGTTTCCTTCGGGGGCTTCACCCCTGAACCCCTGCTTTCCCTTGGACCCCATAGGGGGGGAAAGCCCCCCAAGAAACCCTCCCATGTGGAGGGGTGTACAGTATTCCGAGGTGTAAAGTCTTCATGGGGTATAAACACGACTGAAAACAAGGACCTATGAAACAAGAATATAATCAGGCTCCACAACCAACAATCTCCCACTTGGACACTGATCACAACAAATCCACTATTGTTGTACCTGTTGGACTATACTCCACCTTGGACCTAGAAAATTTTTCATTTCACCTTCATGATTGAATACCAACTCAAACTGAACATGAACTCAGTTTCTCCCTAGTTACTCCCTTTGTTAACATGTTTGCAGGATTTTGGCTAGTGTGTATCTTTTCCAACTTTCAATGTCCATGTTCTAAGATAGATCGTATGAAATGGTACTTGAGTTGTATATTATTAGTATTATAATGGAAGGTTGAGTTCTTTGCAAGATGAATGGCACTCTCGTTGTCACAGTACAACCTTCTATTTTTCGTTCTTCTTTCCCAATTCCTCCATAAACCTCTGTAACCAAATCATCCATTTACTAGCCTCTATAGTAGAAACATACTCTGCCTCTATTGTTGAAAGAGAAACAACCTTTTTTTGTTTATAAATCCAACTTAATATTGTTCCACCTATAGTAAAAAGATACCATCTGGTGCTCCTCCTGCTATCTTTATCACCTGCCATATTTGAATCAACATATGCTTGTAGAACAGTTTCTGAACCTCCAAAACATAATGCATGAGTAGCAGTACCTTTCAAATACCTGAGAATCCACTTTACTGTCTCCCAATGTTCTTTACATGGATTGTTCATATACCTACTCACAACTCCCACTGCATGTGCAATATATGGTCTTGTGTAAACCATCGCATACATCAAGTTGTCAATTGTTGATGAATAAGGGACCGTGGACATGTATTCTATCTCCTCCTATATATTGGGACACATTTCCTTGGTTAATTTGAAATGGTTGGCTAAAGGTGTACTAACAGTTTTTTCATTTTGCATTTTAAACCTCTCCAACACCTTCTCTATGTACTTACCCTGAGACAATGTCAATTTGCGATTTTTCTTGTCTCTTGTTATTCTCATACCAAGGATTTTATTTGCAACACCCAAATCCTTCATCATAAATGAATTAGATAATTTCTTCTTGAGCACATTTATATGTTGCATATTAGACCCTGCAACAAGCATTTCATCTACATACAATAGAAATATAATATAGCTTCCATTTTCTATCCTTTTAAAATAAACATAGTGATCAGAATGGCATCTACTATAACCTTGTTTTGTCATAAACCTATCAAAATTCAAATACCACTGCCTTGGAGCTTGCTTTAGGCCATACAAGCTCTTCTTCAACCTTCATACCAAATTTTCCTTCCCTTTGACTTCATACCCCCATGGTTGTTGCATATAAATCTCTTCCTCCAAATCACCATGGAGAATTATTTTTTTTACATCTAACTATTGAATATGTGAATCTTCTACTATCACAAGACTTAAAATAGTCCTAATTGAAGTCATTTTAACAATAGGAGAAAATATTCCATCAAAAACTATACCTTTCTTTTTTGCAAACCCATTTACAACAAGTCTAGCCTTGTACCGCTTTTTGCCTCCATCTTCTTCCTTCAACTTGTAAACCCATTTATTTTGCAATGCTATTTTTCCTGCAGGAAACTGAACCAAATCCCAAGTCTGTTTATTTACCATGGAATATATTTCCTCTTTCATGCCTTTCTCCCACTTCTTTTTAGTGTCTACCTACATTGCCTCTTCATAACATTCTGGTTCACCAGAATCAGTCAACAATAAATAATAGAATGAAGGAGAGTATCGTTCAGGGGGTCTACTTAACCTGATTGATCTTCTAACAACACTTGAAGGAGTTTGAGGTACATGTTTCTTTTGTTGTTGTACATTTTTATTTTCTGGTACCTTTGGAATTTCTTTTTCAGTGATCCCATCAAGCACTGTGTATTCTGGTTTTTCTTTTTCTTGTATCTTTCCCTGCAACTGATCTTTGTACATGACCTTCTCATTGAATATGACATCTCTACTCCTAATGATTTTGTTATTTTCATAATCCCATAAGCGATAACCAACATCATTAACATTGAATCCAATAAAGGTACACTTCTTGTATTTTTCCTCAAGATTTGTTCTAATTTCTTTATCAATATGGACAAATGCTTCACAACCAAAAGTCTTAAAAAAAGAATAGTTTATCTTTTTACATGTACATTCTTCCTCTAGAATTCCACCATCCAAAGAGCTTGAATTTCCTCTGTTTATTAAGTAAACAAAAGTATCTACAACATCTTCCCAGAACTGTAAGGGCAACCCAACATGCAATCTCATACTCTTTGCACGCTCTGTGATTGTCTTGTTCTTCCTTTCTGACACACCATTTTCTTTTGGTTTTCCTAGAACTATCTTATCTCTACGAATCCCATGGTATGAATATTAATCATCAAACTCCTTGCTGCAATATTCACCTCCATTTTCTGATCTGAGACATTTCAACCTTTTTCATGTCTCATTCTCAACCAAATCTTTCCATTTCTTAAAAGTATCAAAAACATCATATTTTTGTCGAATGCAATAAACCCAAGTTTTTCTAGTTGTATCATCAATAAAAGTAACATAATAACGAGATCCACCAAGAGATGATACATGAGTTGGTCCCCATACATATGTATGCACAAGCTCTAACCTTTCACTCTTATTTTCTTTTCTAACTCTAAGAAATCTTGTTTTCCATAAACACAATGCTCACAGAAATCCAAATCAATTTTTTTAAGATATGGAAAAAAAATTATTTTTTGAAGTATCTACATCCCCTTCTCACTCATGTGTCCAAGCCTATGATGCCACAGTGTTGTATCCACTCCTCTAGAAGATAAAGAGATAGAATAGTTAGCATTACCAGTACATAAATACAATGTACCTACCTTCTCTCTGTTTTCTATCACCAGTGATCCTTTGGTGACCTTCCACACCTTATATGTAAATATGGATATACAACCTTCAATTTCCAACCATCCTTTTGAAATTAGATTTTTCCTTATATCTAAAACATGTCTTACCTCTTTAAACAACCATTGGTTTCCATTCCTTTACTTTATTTTTACCTTTTCCATTCCAACAATTTTGCATGGTGCATCATCACCCAAATGAACCTGTCCAAAATCAACTTGAACAGAATCTAGAAAATGTTTCCTATGGGGTGTGGCATGAAATGAAGCCTCTGAATATACTACCCAAGACTCAAAAATATTATCTACAGAAAGAATCAAAGCATCTTTTAACACAACACATATTACATTTTCTTCCTAATTGTTCTCATGTTGTCCATATCTTTCTTTCTTTGGAGCTTTGCAGTCTTTCTTCAGATGTCCTTTCTTCCCACAATTATAGCACTCTATCTTTCCCAATCTGGATTTGGATCTTCCCTTCCTATAATTCTTGTGGTTCTGTAATCCCTTTCCTCTATCCTTTTGTCTTCCCCTGTTCTCTATGTTTAACACATTACCTGATCTCTCTCCTGTTCTTTTTCGTCTCTAAGGATAACACCAACAACATCATCAAATTTTAAAGTGTTTTAACCAGAGACAGAGTTACTTACAACCATGAACAATCCATTCCAACTTTCTGACAATGAGCACAAGAATAGAAGAGCCCTGACCTCATCATCAAAGTCCACTTTTACATAACTTAGTTGACTAGTAACCGTATTAAATTCTTTTGAATGATCTGCAACAGACCCACCTTCTGACATATTCATATTAAATATTCTCTTCATTAGAAATATCTTATTGGACATCGAGGGTTTTTCATATTGTTTAGCCAATGCATCCATCAACTCCTTCGTTGTCTTTTCTTTCGAAATATTGAAATCCATCGACGTTGTCGGGCTCAACCGTATTTCTCCTAGTGCCTTTCTATCAAGAATCTCTCATTCTTCGTCCTTCATGGTCATCGAATTCTTTTCTATTCCACCCAATGGTAGGAATATATCCTTATGATACAAATAATATTACATTTTCATCTTCCATAACTGGTAATTTTGGCAGTTAAATTTCTCGACTCTAAACTTTCTATCTTCTGCCAGTATTCCCACTCGAACCAGGAACCCTCTTTTCTTGCAAGTTACCTTTTGCTCTTATACCAGTTGTTGGAAAAACAAGATCACAGAGAAATAAAATAAGACAAATGTGGAAATAAAACACAGAAGATACACAATAAAATAGAGACACATATATAATTGGTTCAACCAGTGTGGGCTACATCCACCAAATAAATTTCCAGGTCCTTCCTTTTTATTATCCAGCAAATGAAGGGATACAACCTACATCACACCCATTGTAACTTCCTATTCTTTCTCTCACAGTCTCCTCTCTCAAAATACAATATTCACAATGATGCATAGCCACAATAAATTTTCCTCATAAAATAGGGTTGTCTTCTAGGGAAAAAAACCCTAACATAACTTCTACCGTCAAATCTGTGAACTTATAATGAATGGTCCAGATTTACTATGAAATTACAATATAAATTTACAAGGAAATGTTTCCTTTGGGGGATTTGCCCCCAAACCCCCACCAAGGGCACGCTTTCCCTCGGACCTCACAGGGGAGAAATCCCCCTTGTGTGGAGCAATGTACAATATTATGGGGTGTATAGTCTTCATGCGGTATAAACACGGCTGAAAAAAAAAGATCTATGAAACAGGAAGATAATCAAGCTCCACAACCAACAAGTCAAGGATAGAAAAGAAGGAATTTTTCTAGTGTGAGGAGTGTAAAAGCAAAGAAGGAATTTTGCTTACACTAGAGTGAGGAGATCTCACATGTTGGGTGAAGATATTTCATTCAAGTGTTGATGTAGAGAAGGTTGGATCACAAAGGACCATGATTCAATATCTTGGATAGGTGGAGAAGGATTTCCATATAGTTGTCATATAGGTCAAGGAAGAGAGAGAGCAGAGGCATCTGTAGGTGGTTTTTATAGGATATAAGACAGAGGAAAGTGTAGCACGGTACATAAGTGTCAGTACAAGGTTTTTGTACGTGTATACATGTATCAGTGGAGACAGTCACATACCTACATGGATTCGCTAAAGGACAGTCGTATACACCTTTGGAAACGTGCTAGTATAGGGTTGTACAACAACACATGAATTTCCAGGTTTTTATGCAGTGTATATTCTCTCAGTGGGCCATTTTCCCTATTACAAGAGCCCTTGTTTGACCTTAATAAAATCATCTTGGAACTGGTTTTCCCTCCAAGTTTTTTCCATGGGTTTATACCCGAGAATATTGGTGTCTTTTGTATGATATTTTGGTTTCCTTGTTTATGTTTCCGCTACATGTTTAGTTGATTACTCATTTTTGCTTTTAGTAGATAAAGTGATTTTATTTTGAGATAATTGTTGATTGTTGAGTAGAGCATGAATATCAACATTGTATTAGAGTATACCAAGGGTTGAAGTCCAAGGGAAATAAATTAACAAGTTTTGTATTCAGTATCACCATCCCATTCATATTTTATGACAAGTAGAGTACCATCTAGATCTCCATAGATCTGGTTTAGTGATAGAGAACCAAACACATTGATATTCACATGCATTACATTAGAGGGTTTATTTATGATCAACTCTTTGATATACAATATTGTCCATCCACAGAATAGATTGTAGACATATTTACCAAATACCTCATCAAGGAGAAGTTCATAGAGTGATGAGCTTGATTGAGAGTGAAGGAGACATCTACTTCAGAGAAGGATGCTTAGTCTACTATGAACTATCCTCTTTGGGAGGGGGGGATTTCTTTCCACTGGGCCTTCCCTCTTGCCTCACTTATTTGGGGACATTTTTTGTACTTGGGTACCTAACATGGCTTCATTTACTGGGACCCAATTTTTTCATATGTCATATTCACCTAAGTTAGGCTTAAAGGGGGGTGTTGGTGTACATGCATCATTTTCCCTCACACGCAAAATTTTCTCTCTCATAGAGTGCACTTGAGCTTCATCCCTAAATTATAGGGATTTCTCTTAGGAAAATTGACGCAGGCGAGACGCGACCACACCTGTCGCACTCTCCTACCCACAGGATCGCTCTTAACTCCTTATATTTGAGCCGAAGCGGCTCTTTAGATCCCCTCGGGAATTGCTGTGCAAATTTCCCGATCCACAGGTCCTTTACCTTCCTTCACGGCCTTCTGCACATTGACTGTGGACAAATTTCCCACAGGAAGCTGTTATCGGGCGTCGGGGTTTCGATATTTCCACTGTCAAGAGTTCTTGACCCTTTGAACCCCCGATCACCAATGCACCCTTTTCACAATAGCCCTTTTGGCTACAGGCCTCGGACCATATGACCATTAACACATGACCTCAGTCGAACCTCTCATCGGGGTTTCGGACTTTTCGATGTCACCATGCACATGCCTACGGGATTCTCGATCCTCCGATCCTTGATGTGCTCCTTACGTGTTATCCTCCTGTTATGAGCTCTACACCATGTGACCGTTGACTCGTGACCTGGCCTTACCCTTTCATCGGGGTTTCGGGGTTCGCGGTTTCAAGGTGCAACGGTTCCGTGTCCACGGATTCCCCGATATGATGATCCCCGATATACCTCAGCCCTCCTGGCTAAGCCCTGGCCAACGTGACCAGTCCCCGTGACCTCAGTCTTCTACCCTATCGGGACTTCGGGGTTTTCGATACCATAATGCGCCTGTCCACAGGACTCGCGATCCTCCGAATCTCGATGTGCTCCTTCCTTCTCATCTCTAGCCCTTCCCAGCTATACCATGGTCCATGTGACCACTTACCATATGACCGCATCCATCTAGCTATCCATCGGGGTTTTGGGGTTTGCGACGTCAATGTGCACGCACCCTTTGGACTCGCGATTCTCCGATTCCCGATCCTCCGATGGGTCCCGGTCGTTGACCTGTCAACGGTCCTTTCGCCTGTCGCTAAAATCTACCACCTGTCCTCTTGACATTCAGTCTGGCCCCACACTCCTAGGCCTTATCGAGAAATCGTGTTTCACGATTCTGCAATGCACGAAACTCTCGCTCCTGGGATCTTCGATATCCCGATTCCCGATGCACATGAGAACTGAACCTTCAACGTCATCGCCTCCTTAAGCCCTATCGAACATCGCGAGATCACGATTCTTGTGACAACAATTTCCTTGTTCCCGGAGTTCACGAAACACCGAACTCCGACTCACCTGGATCTTCGGACACGCATCCTGTCTGAGATCCACGGCTGTGGTCTCTTCTCACAGTTTTGGGGTTCAACCAGCCTCGAACTCTCAGTCTCGAGACTCCCGATGTATCGACGATGCCCCAGTCCTTTGACACTTGTCCTTGCAGATGGACGGCTTCGATTAGGTCGGGTTTTCCACGATGAAATTCCCCGACTTCTGGTCAACGGGAATTTCGATATCCCGATCCCCGATATGTCGATAGATGGCCTCCCTGTCGGGGATTTTCTCGATGGCGCTCAATCGGTGCCACGTGTCCTCCCTCAGACAGACGGTCCTGATCCCGTCATTGTTTCGAGACCTGAGGGGTCCCGATTCTTACAACCTCGAGAATCCCAATTTCCCGATGGTTGATGTCCCGATGACTAATCCGCGTGTAGCTTCCACAGATCTGACGACTGTCGGGACTATGATCTAATATTTGATGGCTCAGATCTTTTCTCCTGCGCACTTTTCCTGGACGTGAAGATCAACAACCCAGATCTTCTTTCTCTGCCCGATCCGACGGCTCCTGTTGCTCCCTCCTGAGCTCCCTGCGCGCCTTCTCCTACGCTTAATCTCTGCGCACCTTCTCCCGATCCAACGGTTGATGGGATTTCTCTAAGAGATCCGACGGTTGTCGCTCTCTTCCTCCTGTGCGCTCCTCCTAAGCTTCTCGCGTGCCTTTCTTCCGTGACTTGGGAGAATTTCAAATTCTCCAAGGCCTCAGCCTTTGTTGGTTTCTCCTCTCTGCGAGCTCCTCGAACCTGAGCCTCGCTGCGTGTATACAACGTTGTCCTTCCTGGGCTTCTCTTCTTCTCCTTTCCTGTAGATGGAGAATATAACAGTCACCTGACTGATTGTTTTCTCAAGCAACCTCTTGCTGAGACTATCAGGGTATTCAACAACCCTGCGAAGATCCTCCACTGAATTCTTCCTTCAAATGGCTGAACTCAAGAGAGTTCTCTTCACTTATGTGCCTGCTTGCACACTTTCTCAACGCCCTCCTGGCTGGGTTTCTTCCACAGAACGTTCAGTAGTTCTGTCTCCTCTGTGCACCCTTTGCACTTCGCTCGATGCCCACCTGGCAGAGCTCTCGATATCCTTAGCGATTCTGGCTTCCTTCAAACTCTCAGCAGAGTTCCTCCTCCAGCACCTCGTGCTTACGTTCAATGCCCACATGGCAGAGCTCTACAGAACTTACAGCCAAGTTCTGTCTACAACTGTGTTTCAGCTACACAGCCTTGCCTCCTGAGGTGTTAAGAACCCTCACAGGTCTTCTTCTGTTGAGTTGATGATTCCAGCTTCTGTGCCTTAGCACGTCTTTGCCTGACTCCTCAGAGTACAGAAATGCATCCTCTGTACACGGCCCTCAGAACCCTCAGCGTTCTGTCACACCCTCCTGGTATGAAGCCTCAAAGAGCCTCAACCCTGAAATCACACAAACTCCTGCAAAATGCATCATCATAACATACATTCACAGCATATACAAAGAACACATACAGACATGCATATATGAAAGAATAATGCAGGAAAAATTGCTTCTCTTATATTAGATGGAAAATGCCTGTATTTTACAATGGTGTTCCTAAGATCTCTCTGACTCTTCTCTCCTACAACTATGCTAACTCAAAATGAGATATGAAAATCTCTTTTACCTGAGGGCTCAATCGAGCGCTTCCCTCCAGGATTTACCTACCCTAATAAATTACATTCAATGGTTGTCTAGTCCAGCACCTGGATCTAGATCTCAGTTGATCTAGCATTAAAGTCTATCCTATCTAATGCCTGCACAAAGGCACGACTTTCATGGCTCACCAGCCTAAGCATTTAAATTACATTCAATTCAAATTTCAAATGAGGTTGCGTCTCTCTTCAACCTTTGAATGTGTGCGCGCTGACGTGGCTGGCTGGCTGGCATGGAGATATGCTCTTGCATCATACTCCACAGCTGCAGAAATCATGAGCTCCTGCTCATGAGCTTCCCTTGTAGCTGTTGGAATCCTCCTGGATCCCAAATAAGTCTTTGGAGCTTTGCATCTGCTCCATTCTGTTCTTGCTGTTGTGTCACTGCTGCTGCTGTTGCTTCTTTCCTTCTGCCCAGCTGCTCCCTGCTGGCAGTGTCTGCTGACTCTTTGATCTCCTCTATTACTTCGTCCAGCTGCTCCAGTGGCTAGCTCTGTTGTTGCAGTCTCCTTAGCTGCAAAAATTTTTGGCACATGGGCAAATTATCATGATCTCCCACACCATCTTCTTCTATTTCCAACTTCACCTGTTGGATGTGCATGCCCTGCACTTTTATCCTCTCCTCCAGGGCTTCAAATTGATCCCACAGATCAGCAAAGAAAATGTTGTCTGCCTCTTCCTCCTCTGCTTTTGCAACCTCCTCTGTTGCATTGTTTTCAGCTTCATGGATGAAAATGTTGAGCCATTCCTCAGAATGCTCGTCATCCTCTTCATCTTCTGCTACAAACTCCCCTGTTGCAGTCTCTTAAGCTTCAATGTTGAATGCGTTGAGCCATTTCTCAGAATGCTCACTCTCTTCTTCCGCTTCTGCTTCTTCTTCTATTGTCAGCTTCAGTGCTACAACTTCTTCCCTTTCAACTCTCTGGCTGAAATCATCGAGTCGTTCCTCAGAACGCTCCTTCTCTTTTCTTTCTTCTGCTTGGGAAGTCTGCACCATCTGCACCAATTTTTCTTGGACAGTCATCATCAGTTCTAATTTCCTTTTGTCAGTCACAGCTGATTGTTCCCCTATTGTTGTTGTATCATCTACAACAGAATTTTCTGCCTCCTCATGGGTAGATGGTAGGAATATCCCAATTCCCCCAATCATCAGAAGGTCTCCCATCGCTATCAGTTGCATCTGCTGATTTAAATTCATCTCTGAATCCATGAGACCCTCATATAGTCTCATCTGCTCATCCCTGCCTTTCTGGCAATATGGGATGCTTCCGCTGATTCCCTGGCAGACCATGAGATCAATCGATCCCATCTTCATCAACACTCCTTGCTAAATTGAACTCTCCATCGAGCCCATGAGACCTTCAGATGGCCTCACATTTTCATCTCTTCCCTCTTGGCAGTTTAATACGCTTCCGCTGCTCTCCTGGCAGTCTTCGAGATTCCTCAGTGATCTCTCATCATTGCCCTTCTGGAAAATTGAAATTTCCTGGCTGTCCTCCTGACAGTCCATGAGATCTTCAGTTGATCTCAACTCGTTGCCCTCTTGGAAAAATGGAATTTCTACTGCTCTGCCTTCCTGGCAGTGTTTGATATCTTCAGCCGATCCCAATTCATCCTCGTCATCATCATCCCAATCATCGAGACCTTTTCCAGTCTCTGGCCAACAGTGATCAATCATCTCTTCCTTTGTTCCCTTGAGGTTTTCAGCATACCTCAACCATTTCTTCAATAGCATGCGCTGTCTTATGACCATCAGCTCCCTAACTGGCCATTTCACCTTTGGCGTCTTCATGGGCCATTCATACACCCATCTTGGCTTCTTACTCTGCCGCATCTTCATTTCGAGCTCCTCCATCTCTCGCTTTATGTCAGTGAGCTCTTTATCCATTTTTGTTGCACTCATCAGCTCTGGCTTCTTCCTTTCAGCATGCTTATGGCCTTCAGTAGCCATCTTGCTGTATCTATCTGCCTCCCTGACAGATTTGCTGCTGTCACTCCTGAAATCCTGAGTGCTTAGCTTCATCTTCTCACAGTCCTGCTGACTGTCTATGGACTGTTGCCTACCTGCAACCAAGTCCTTACAGAGTCCTCAACAACTCTGTCTTCTTCCTTCTCCTATGTCTGCAATATACAGACAGATTCCCGCTCTGATACCACTTGATGCAGGAGAGACGTGACCACACCCGTCGCACTCTCCTGCCCACAGGATCACTCTTAACTCCTTATCTTCGAGCTGAAGCGGCTCTTTAGATCCCCTCGGGAATCACTGTGCAAATTTCCCGATCCACGGGTCCTTTACCTTCCTTCATGACCTTCTGCACATTGACCGTGGACAAATTTCCCACAGGAAGTTGTTATCGTGCGTCAGGGTTTCGATATTTCCACTGTCAAGAGTTCTTGACCCTTTGAACCCCCGATCATCGATGCGCCCTTTTCACGATAGCCCTTCTAGCTACAGGCCTCGGCCCATATGACCATTAACACATGACCTCAGTCGAACCTCTCATCGGGGTTTCGGACTTTTCGATGTCACCATGCACATGCCTACGGGATTCCCGATCCTCCGATCCCCGATGTGTTCCTTACGTGTTATCCTCCTGTTATGAGCTCTACACCATGTGACCGTTGACTCGTGACCTGGCCTTACCCTTTCATCGGGGTTTCGGGGTTCACGGTTTCAAGGTGCAATGGTTCCGCGTCCATGGATTCCCCAATATGCCGATCCCTGATATACCTCAGCCCTCCTGGCTAAGCCCTGGCCAACGTGACCAGTCCCCGTGACCTCAGTCTTCTACCCTATCGGGACTTCAAGGTTTTCGATACCATAATGCGCCTATCCACGGGACTCGCGATCCTCTGAATCTCGATGCGCTCCTTCCTTCTCAGCTCTAGCCCTTCCCGGCTATACCATGGTCCATGTGACCACTTACCATATGACTGCAGCCATCTAGCTGTCCATCGGGGTTTCAGGGTTTGCGACATCAATGTGCACGCACCCTTTGGACTCGCGATTCTCCGATTCCCGATCCTCCGATGGGTCTCGATCGTTGACCTGTCAACGGCCCTTTTGCCTGTCGCTAAAATCTGCCACCTGTCCTCCTGACAGTCAGTGTGGCCCCACGCTCCTAGGCCTTATCAAGAAATCGCGTTTCGCGATTCTGCAATGCACGAAACTCTCACTCCCGGGATCTCCGATATCCCGATTCCCGATGCACGTGAGAAATGAACCTTCAACGTCACCGCCTCCTTAAGCCCTATCGGACATCGCGAGATCACGATTCCTGTGACAACAATTTCCTTGTTCCCGGAGTTCATGAAACGCCGAACTCCGACTGACCTAGATCTTCTGACACGCGTCCTGTCTGAGATCCACGGTTGTGGTCTCTTCTCGCAGTTTCGGGGTTCAACCAGCCTCGAACTCTCAGTCTCGAAACTCCTGATGTATCGACGATGCCCTGGTCCTTTGACACCTGTCCTTGCAGATGGAAGGCTCCGATTAGGTCGGTTTTTCCACGATGAAATTCCCCGACTTCTGGTCAACGGGAATTCCAATATCCCGATCCCCGATATGCCGATAGATGGCCTCCCTGTCAGGGATTTTCCTGGTAGCGCTCGATCGCTGCCACGTGTCCTCCCTCAGACAGACGGTCCTGATCCCGTCATTGTTTAGAGACCTGAGGGGTCCCGATTATTACGACCTCGAGAATCCCGATTTCTCGATGGTCGATGTCCTGATGACTAATCCGCGTGCAGCTTCCACAGATCTGACGGTTGTCGGGACTATGATCTAAGATCTGACGGCTCAGATCTTTTCTCCTACGCGCTTTTCCTGGACGTGAAGATCAACGACCCAGATCTTCTTTCTCCGCCCGATCCGACGGCTCCTGTTGCTCCCTCCTGAGCTCCCTACGCGCCTTCTCTTATGCTTAATCTCTGCGCACCTTCTCCCGATCCAACGGTTGACGGCATTTCTCTAAGAGATCTGACGGTTGTCACTCTCTTCCTCCTGTGCGCTCCTCCTAAGCTTCTCGCGCGCCTTTCTTCCGTGACTTGTGAGAATTTTAAATTCTCCAAGGCCTCAGCCTTTGCTGGTTTCTCCTCTCTGCGAACTCCTCGAACCTGAGCCTCTCTGCATGTATACAACGCTATCCTTCCTGGGCTTCTCTTCTTCTCCTTTCCTGCAGATGGAGAATATAACGGTCACCTGACTGACTGTTTTCTCAAGGAACCTCTTGCTGAGACTATCAGGGTATTCAACAACCCTGCGAAGATCCTCCACTGGATTCTTCCTTCAAATGGTAGAACTCAAGAGAGTTCTCTTCACTTCTATGCCTGCTTGCACACTTTCTCAACACTCTCCTGGCGGGGTTTCTTCCACAGAACGTTCAGCAGTTCTGTCTCTTTTGTGCACCCTTTGCACTTCGCTCAATGCCCACCTGGCAGAGCTCTCAGAATCCTCAGCGATTATGGCTTCCTTCAAACTCTCAACATAGTTCCTCCTCCAGCACCTCGTGCTTACATTCAATGCCCACCTGGCAGAGCTCTACAGAACTTACAGCCAAGTTCTGTCTACAACTGTGTTTCAGCTACACAACCTTGCCTCCTGAGGTGTTCAGCAACCTCACAGGTCTTCTTCTGTTGAGTTGATGATTCCAGCTTTTGTGCCTTAGCATGTCTTTGCCTGACTCCTTAGAGTACAGAAATGCATCCTCTGTGCACGGCCCTCAGAACCCTCAGCGTTCTATCACACCCTCCTGGTATGAAGCCTCAAAGACCCTCAACCTTGAAATCACACAAACTCCTGCAGAATGCATCATCATAACATACATTCACAGCATATACAAAGAACACATACAGACATGCATATATGACAGAATAATGCAGGAAAAACTGCTTCTCTTATATTAGATGGCAAATGCCTGTATTTTACAATGGTGTTCCTGAGCTCTCTCTGACTCTTCTCTCCTACAACTATGCTAACTCAAAATGAGATATGAAAATCTCTTTTACCTGAGGGCTCAATCGAGCGCTTCCCTCCAGGATTTACCTACCCTAATAAATTACTTTCAATGGTTGTCTAGTCCAACAACTGGATCTAGATCTCAGTCGATCTAGCATTAAAGTCGATCCTATCTAACGCCTGCACAAAGGCATGGCTTTCATGTCTCACCAGCCTAAGCATTTAAATTACATTCAATTCAAATTTCAAATGAGGTTGCGCCTCTCTTCAACCTTTGAATGCGTGCGCACTGACGTGGTTGGCTGGCATGGAGAGATGCTCCTGCATCAAAAATTCCATGTTTCAAGGGATATGAGAACTTATTTCCTTTCAGGTTGGTCTATGGTAAGGAAGTCATGATCAGTCTCATAGTACAACCCGATGTTGTTAGAGTGAGATGGATTGGTGCTTTGGGTGGGAAAAAAGGTGGCCAAGACCATAGACTATGTTTTGTGGATCTAATTATCAATAAAAGAACGATACAAGCCCTGGTGGACTCAGGGGCCTCTCACAACTTCCTGAGGATAGAGTTGGAAAAGGAACTTGGACTTAGAGCTTCTCCTTTCAGAGTTGCAATGAACAAAGTTAACGCTAAGGGAAAAGCAACAGTTGGGGTCACCCCATCAATTCACATTTACTTGGACGAATGGAAAGGATGCACAAAATTCATAGCTTTTCCTATGGATGACTTTGAGGTGATTATTTGGAAAGAATTTCTAAGGAGGACACATTCAGTTCTCATTCCATGGATGGATAATTTGGTGATACTTGGTGATTAGAAGGCTTGGGTTGTGCACATAAATACAAGTCTGGTGGAAAGGTGAATATTGTATTTTCATTGAGCATGAAGAGGAAAGAAAGGTGATTAGGATCGCATATTTATGAAGCAATTGTTGGGGAAGTTAAAGAGGATGGATTGGGGATGCCTATTCCACTGATGTTTTTTGACTTATTGAATGAATTTGTGGACAGAATGTGGACGAGATGTCGAAAGTGATCCCACCAAGGTGCATTGTTGACCATCATATTGAGCTAGAGCCTGGACTATAGCCATCGACAAGATCTCCTTACTGATTGTATAGACCTGATTTGGAGGAGTTGAAGAAATAGTTGACAGGGTTTACTCATGTAGGCTTCATACGTCCATCTAGTTCACCCTATGGAGCCTTGATTCTCTTTCAAAATAAGAAGTACACTTCAGATCTTAGGACATGTTTGGATTGCATAGCCTTGAAAAAATAGAATGTGAAGAATTGATATTCATTGCCACTGGCCACATGCTGCCTTGAAAAGTTGGCCAAGGCCAAAGTATTTTCAAAGCTAGATTTGTGACATGGATATTATCAAGTGTTGATTTTGAAGGGATATGAATAAAATTTAGTCATGGTTACAAGGTGTGGGATCTTTGAGTTCCGTGTGATGTCATTTGGTTTATAAAACAAACTTGCCACTTTTTTCACTTTCATGAACGTACAAGCTTGTTGTGGTGTATTTGGATGACATCGTGGTGTTCAAAAAATGTATGGAGGAGCAAAAGAAAAACTTGGCAGAGGTCTTTGAGGCATTGTGGAGGAATAAATTGTTCTTGAATAAGTATAAGTGTGCTTTTGGGAAAATTGAGATACCATTCTTGGGAAATTGGATTGGTCAAGAATGTATTTGTATGGACCCTATGAAGGTCAAGGAAATTGAGGATTGGGAGGTGTTGTAGAAATTTCATGATGTGCGGGTCTTCCTAGGGCTCGCCAACTACTATCGCAAGTTTGTAGAAGGCTAATCCAAGATTTTTTCACTTCTAACTGACTTGTTGAAGAAGGAGAAATCGTGGAATGGAGAAGTGCAAGTCTACATTTGAGGATATTAAACACAAAATTATCACCGGATAGATGCATCATATTTTTCCATTGGGGGAGTTTTGATGTAGGACAACCATCCAGTTTCATATGAGAGAAGGAAGATCCAATATCATGAGTGGAGTTATCCCATCCACGAGAAGGAGATGATTTTTGTGGTACATTTTTTGCATGCTTGGAGACACTACTTGTTGGGAAAGTGATTTTCGTAAAGACACATAATGTTGCAACAAGTTACTTCACAGCAAATTCAGAGTTTTCACCTAAGAAAGGAACATGGAAATACTTCCTTGCAAATTTTTACATGACCATTGAGTACAGGTCGGGAAAACTTAATGTTGTCTTGGTTGCCTTTAGTAGGAAGGCACAACTCCCTATACTTGAGGAGGAGGATTTTCCTACACCAGTGAGAATTCAAGTTCATGTCTTGGAAGAATTGTAGATGAAGATCAAATATGGGTTAAATGTATGGTTCTGTAGTGAAGAACATCATGAGGCTGGTATAGGAAGGCAAGATGCATAATTTTTTGCTATGTGATGGATTTTTTCATTTTGGGGAATGAATTTATGTCCCAAATTCATTCAATATCAGAAGGGAACTCATGAAGGAGTTCCATGACTCATTGGATTGGCCACCTAGGACAACGTAGGATGTTGGCATTGTTGGAAAGAGGGTACTTTTGAGAACGGATGTGGAAGGATGTAGAGGAGTGTGTCCAAATGTGCATTATGTGATAGAAATACAAGGTGGATACTTAGATCCAGGTAGGTTCATTTCAACATTTACCGATTTCAGAGAGACCATGGGTTAGTGTCTCGATGGACTTAATTTTAGTGGTGTGTCCCATTTTGGAAAATTGGGGTCTAGAATCTTCCAGGACCATTTTGACGCATCAAATGACATTTTTGGGGTTCAAAAATTTCCTAGTGAAACTTGGATTTCGTGATGTTATTCTACACATCAATACCTTTCCAATGGTGCAAAAATCACATCAATCAGAGCTCGTATGAAAAAGTGATGCCTCCCGCAAGTTAACCTACCATGTTTACCACCATGGTACAAGAGGATGTCATGTCAACCCCCGTTACTCATGCATATGGGGCTAGCCACATATGTAATTTCAATAATATTATAGAAGGTCCAAAGCCCTATCATAATTGAGGGTTGAAGAAGTCAACAACCTACCCCTATATGGCTATCGACCTATTTTAAATATCGGGCCACTAGGAGGAGAAGGGGTTCCATTCTTCTACATTGTATCTTGTTCCATAGCTAAGTAGAACATATAAGAGTGGTATTTTGTGAGTAGAACAAAGGAGGAGAGATTTTGTAGTAGCCTTACATGCCACAGGTCAAAGGAAACTCCTCAAAGAGTGTCTCTTTCTTTGTACGTGCATCATTTTTGTACTAGACAAAAGAGAGCAGAGAAACCTCACCTTATAGATAAGTTTTCTCCCGTATTGGGTTTCCCATGTCATATATTGTGTTTATTTTTGGATGGTATGACTTTGTTTCACTGTTATCTATTTTCCATATTTTATCTATTTCATACATAACTAGGAAATCAGTAACTAAATATTCTAGAGATCTAAAGGAAAACTAACCGTAATAGTAAATATATCAATATTTTATTAAATATTTTGTGACGAACTATTCCAATTGAATATCAATGGAAGTTTACATATCATATTAGTATCGGAGTAGGTTTTTATTTTGGGTATTTGTGGTAAGTTGCAGGATCCAAGAATCGGCTTCAAGAGAAATCATAGAAACCCTAGCCATGGAGACGATTTTGTTCATAATAACCCTCAAGATCTGACAGAAGAGAGATTTTAGAGGTTGGAAGCGAAAGTTGTCGACATCAGTCACAATATGAACATCCTCGTGAAGGATCTAGCAAGAAAGCTCAGAACATTCATATATGATGGAGGCTCTAACTCAGAGATTGGATTGGAGGGGAAATCAGGAGATCATGAAGACTCGGGAAAGGAATAGCGGAAAGAATATAAGAAATAACAATAGAGTTAGTGTCGTTAACCCTTCACAATCCTTATTCAATATGGAAGTGAAAGTGGACATAAATTCATACCAAGGTGAGATCGATGTATTAAAATTGAATCATTGGTTGCAACAACTAGAAGTTTATTTTATCATCCACCATATAGATGAAGGGCACAATATTTCATTTTATAGATTGAAGTTAGAGGGAAATGTTTTAACCTAGTGGGAAAGACACACATAAACACTTAGGTTGGAGGGTGATATGCCAGTAACTAGGTGGGAAGACTTCAAAACTCTCATCAAGTCTCAATTCTACCCTATTGGGTATGTAGAGGACCAATGGATCTAGTGGCACTACTTCATGTAGAGGCAGGGGCAAGGGAAGAGTGTATAGGAGTACACCACTGAGTTCATAAAGATGGACATCATGTTGGGTATCTCTCCCAAGAACCCATATGTAACCCTCAAGTATCTAGAGGGTTTACACATTCATTTATGAAAGAAGGTGATTCTCTTCAATCCAAGGACAGTGGATGAGGAGTGTGTATAGGCACAATACTTGGAAAATATAGGCCAAAAAAAGGGGCAACCAAGTGGTTCGAAGAAGAAAGAGCACCGGGAAGCTTCCAAGGAGGAGAAGAATAAGTGGAAATGGGGGAAATATAAGAATACAAAAACCACTACATGTCAATGCAAATATTCCAGCAACCATTGCAACATTGATGAACACACCGAGGAAAAATATTGGAAACTATATCCAGAGATAAACCCAAAGAGCTATAAGAAGGACAAAAATAAAAAGAACCTTCTAGCCACATATTCAAGAAATCATATTAAAAGTATATTAGATGTAGATGAAAATATTTTTTACACATCTATGGAGAAGGAAGTGAATCTGAGTATCCTTCATCACTGGGAAGAGAAGGAGATGACCAAGCTCTTCCACATCAAGATTCGTGTCAAGAAGACCAAGATATATGTTCTATTCGACTATGGTTCACAAGCTAATCCCATAGAAGTGGATCTGGTCAACAAGCCTGGATTGGATGTTCAATATTATCCTAGCTCCTGTCCATTGGTTTGGGTAAACAAGGATGCAAAGATTAAGGTAACAAAATACTGTAAGATTAAATTTGTTGTAAGTGTTGATTTTATTGATGAAGTGGAATTGGGTGTAGGAGTAGTGTTTGGAATCCCCTACATGTATATGAGGGATGAAATATTCATGCGAAGATCCAACTGGTACCGACTAATCAAGGATGGGAATTCTTACATCATTAACACACATAAAGGCAAGTTAAATATCGCACTTGTAAGTTCCAGCCAAGACAAGAAGTTGATTAGTTCTAGTAATAAATATGTTTTACTTTTCTTAGGAGAGAATTAGTCCGATGATGAGTCAATGAGAGTGAAGATATCCCTGGAGGGGTGTACTAAAGAGAAAAAACATCAATTGGAGGATTTTTTGTAGGAATACAGAGGAGTGTTCAAGAATCCTAAAGGGATACCACCCAGGAGGGATGTGGAGCACTAAATACAGTTATTGCTAGACTCCCCATGGTTGAATATTGGGATGTATAGACAATATGTTCTAGAAGAGAATGAAGTGAAGAAGTAGTTGCAATAGTTGTTGGAGCAAGGTGTGATTCAACCAAGTACCTCATATTGTGGGTCACCCATCATAATTATACCCAAGAAGCCTAAAGGGATACCACCCAAGAGGGATGTGGAGCACGAAATATAGTTATTACCAAACTCCCCATGGTTGAATATTGGGCTATATAGACAATATGGTCTAGAAGTGAATGAAGTGAAGAACCAGTTGCAATAGTTGTTGGAGAAAGGTGTGATTCGACCAAGTACCTCATATTTTGGGCCACCCATCGTAATTGTACCCAAGAATGTGTATCGATTACAGGGAATTGAACGACATTACACTGAAGAATCAATACCCTCTACCAAGTATCGATGATTTGTTGGACCAGCTACAACGTGCCAATTACTTGACTAAGTTGGATTTGAAATAAGGATATCTCCAGGTATGAGTCAAATAATAATATATCTGTAAGACCACCTTCGAGACAAGAAAAAGTTTGTATGAGTGGTTGGTTATGACATTCATTTTATGCAACGCACCAGCTACATTTATGAGACTAATGAATGATGTTTTATGCCCTTATATAGATTCATTTGTTATTTTTTAGCCACTTCTCATCACTAGCACTTTCGAGATCTTAAAGCCGCTTGGATGGAAGAAGGATACATGTGAAAAGGAAGAGGCTCAGGACCCCCCTGAGTGAGTTTTAGTTGAGCTTGCCCAAGCAGAGTAATATGTCCATCATGAAATGGTTGGTTTCGTGATCTGGGGCATTTCTCTAACTGCTTTCGTTTTGCTGACTTTGACAAGGTTATCAAAGTGTATGTGACCCATTATTCTATTCCATAGCCAACTTTCATCTTCCTTTCCTAGACAACACTTTTCATTTCCAATTTCACTTAATACATATATGTTGCTTGAAGTTCTTGCAGCTGTTGCAATCAATTTTCATGAACCTTCTTTTCTTATCTCACACTTTTGTGAATCGAAAGTAACTTTATGACCATGGTCACAAATTTGACTTACACTTAGAAGATTATGATTCCTATCTTCTACTAGTAGAACATTTTCTACCTTGGTATTCTTGTTTCCAATTCTGACTGTGCTTTTTCCAATGATTTTAGTTGAATCATCATTTCTGAAGGGGACAGATCCATTTCTTTCCTTTATTAATGTAAGAAACATATCTTTATCACATTTCATGTGGTTTTAACAACCACTGTCAACATACCAACCACGTTTCTTTTGCTTAGCTTGTAGAGCGAGTGTGCATTCTTCATTGCTATACTGATTCTGCTTTCTTATCCATGTTCTCTTCTGAGGTTCTTGTCTATGACTGTTGTTGTTCTGTTGTGGTTCTCTAGGAGGAACTATCATTCTGCAATCTTTGGCCATGTGTCCAAAGTTGTTACACTTGTAGCATTCAAACCTGTTGTAACTTCTTCTCTGTGTTTCACTAGGCCTTCTTGGATAACCCTTTTGTGTATGAATTTAAAAGTTGTTTATGTTCTTGTTGTTAGCTCTGCAATTCATAGCTTTATGTCCAAAAGTATTGCATGCATAACATAAGCCAAAAAATATAGTTTGATACCTTGGAGTTGAATATCTTCTTAAAGGATTTTTTCTTCTAAATCCTTCTTCTTCCTGAGGCCTATCTGTCGGTCGTTGATTCTGAAATATGAATTTTCTCAGTGGAGGAGTGCCCCTGTAATCTTATTTGTAGGTCTTTCTATCCCCTTTGATTGTTTTTGCATAGATTTTTGGACATGTTTCTTCTTCTGTTGTTTTGGAACTTGATCCCTTTTTTGTATGATTGTATCCAAGTCCGGTCTTGTCATGATGAGGCTTTTGACTATTGATAATGTCATCCAAAACTTTTGAACTGTTCTGCATATTTTTTTTTTGAAGATCCTTTCTTAATGTGACAATCTCTGCTTCCAAATTTTCAATGATCATGTCCCTTCCTTCTAGTTGTTCTTTGAGTGCTTCTTCAATTCTTTTATCTTCTTATATTTGAACCTTCAAATTTGTGATCATTTGTTCTAGTTCTTGTGTGTCTTCTTTCTTGTCTAGTTCTGCTTGTAGCTTCTTGTTTTTCTTCTTTTCTCTTCTTATAACTTCTATGGCAGTCAACAATTCTTCTCGGTAGTCAAATTCTGCCTCTTCATATTCTTCTTCAGTGTCTTATTTATTAGAGTCTTCTACTGCCATGAATAGAACTCTTTATGTCTCACTATCAATGACTTCATCTTCATCTGATGATGAGATGTCTTCTTTGGTGAAGAAACTTTTCTTGAAAGATTTCTTTATGGTTCTTTTTCCTTTATATGTTTTTTTTATATTTGAGTAATCTTCATCATTCCTCTTATTTTTTTTATGAGGACAGTTGTTAGCAAAATGACCAATACCATCACAATTAAAACAAATCAATGGAATCTTACCTTTATATACTTCATTGGTTCCCTTGTTCAATCTTCTGACAAAGTTGGCCACTTCGTCATCATCTTCCGAGATGTCACTGTTGCTGCTATGTTCTTTTTCCTTTTGTTTTCCCTTTTTCTTTGACCTTTTGGATGCTTTGAAAACTGCTTCTTTTATATCTGGATTTTGTTGTTCAGTTCTCATTTCATATGCTGTGAAGATTCCATGTAGTTCGTCCATGCTTATTGAGTCTAGATCTGATCTTTCTTCTAGTATTGATATCTTAGGATTAAATATCATAGGAAGAGATATTAGTACCTTTTGAACAATTACATATTCTTTAATTTCTTCTCCCAATCCTATGATTGCATTTACTGTTTCATCGACTCGTATGAAGTAAGCTGCAATATTCTCATCCTCCTTCATCGTTATTTGTTCGAACTAACCTCTATAAGTTTGAAGCTTTGTTGGTTTGACTTTTGAATCTCCTTCATAAATATTTTGAAGCTTTTCCCAAATCTCTTTAGCAGATTTACAATGTATAACTTTGGTGTATACCAATTCACAAAGACCATTTAGAAGTGCATTTGTGGCTTTGGAATTATTTTGACCAAGTTTTATTGCTCTTTTATTTGTCGGTGGAATTGTTGGTTCTTTGTATCCATCTACAACTGATTGCCAAATTTCAAATCCCTGTGCCTGTATATATGTTTTCATCCTTCTACTCCAAAATGCATACTTTTATCCATCAAACTGTGGTATTCCATTTTTATACATGTTGTTTCTCTCCATGATCTACCTTTCAGTGGTTAAACTGATTTCTGAAGGAACCTGCTCTGATACCAATTGTTGGATTACCGAGAGGGGAGGATGAATTAGTAATATAGAAATTCAATCCCTTTTCACCATAAATTGCAAGTGTTATATCAATGTATCATTATCATCCAATAGTTGCAGAGTAAATAAACAATGAACAAATGAGCAATCATACACATACACAATACACTAGTGTTTTACGTGGAAACCCTAAGTCGGAGAAAACCATAGAATGATTTTTCTTATATGTCTTTAAGAATTACATTCATTGGAAGCACCAATTTCCTTTGTTTTCCAGCAACAACTGGAAGGAGGCTCCAACCCCCTATTTTCTCAGGCTACAACCTGAGGGAAGCTCCAAATCCCCAATTCTCTAGCTACAACTAGAAGGAGGCTAAAACCCCCTATGTTCTCTAGCTACAACCAGAAGGTGGCTACAACCACATGTCCTTTCCCCATTCAACCGCCCTGAAATATAAGTGCCAATTTTAGAAACTGAATATGTGACTGAGAAACCTGTCACTTTATACTCATCAACCAATTTGATCTGATGACATATACCTCAAACACTATACCACAAGTTTGTACCTCAAACCATGTGTTAGAACCTCACTATTATAAAACCTTTATCTGTACCAATAACTTTAGTAACATACCTCAACCAAAAGCCCTCAAACATGAACCAATACTAAACATCAGTAGATATGCCTCAGATCAAATCTACGGCAAGACATAAACTCCCAAGAGGGCATCCAACATATTTACAAGGAAAACCCTCAACTTTATTCATAAATTCAACACTACACATATGAAAACCATACGATTTTTTCTTCTTGTAGCAGTTTGTTGCCGTGGTTTTGCTGTCGTGAATCCACTTCTGCAATTTTTCTACTGCACTTTTTTTGCTATGGTTTTTCTATCGCAATTTTCCTACTGTGATTTTTCTGCTACACTTTTTCTACCACACTTTTCCTTCCGCACTTTTCCTGCCACACTTTTTCTGCTGCACTTTTCCTATCGCACTTCTCATGCCGCACTTTTTATTCCACACTTTTCTTGCTGCACTTTTTCTGCCACACTGTTCTTGCCGCACTTGTTCTGCCGCAGTTGTCCTGCCGCAATTTTTCTAATGCAATTTTTCTGCCGCACTTTTCTCTATCAATAATACCTACACAAATAACCTTTCACAAAAATAGATATTCAATGATATTCAAGTGTGTTTTTAATGAGAGACCCTTGCCTCTTATTTATGCTTCTATGTAGCTTCCTCAAGGGGTTACCTTCTAACCATCTTAACCCACTTTCCTTATTTTAGGGTTAATCCACTTATAACCACTTGTCCACTTAACTTAACCACTTTCTATAATTAGTAAGTTCTCCATTAACTTTATTATTTAAATAATTTCTTTTGCATCNTCTTTGACTTATAGTACACTCATCACTTCACTTTATTATTTAAATAATTTCTTCTTTGCAAACACTTTGACTACTTTGACCTTTTGGGGCTTCTAGATGACTCATGAGGGTTCTCCAACTTCACATGGCCATAACTCTCTAACCGTGAGGAGTTATGTGACGTTCCACATACCACCAGAAATGGAATGACATGTACTATCCATATAGAATATTTTTACCTGCAAATATATCAAAACTCATACCATTATCCATCAAACAAACTTGGGTCCATTACCCAAACCTTTGTGCTACCGGAATTCGCTACCAGACTTTCTTCAAGGGTTGAAATCAATGACAACCAACTCAATTAATCAACACACCAAGCCCAATTTTTTTTATTGGATTCACCTACAAAGATAAAGATAACGTTGTCAATGGCATCCAAAAAATATGCATCCATACTATTGCGAAGTTAAGCATGCATGAATAAATTTCTTAAATGAATGCATGCAATACATAACAATAATTCCCTAACTACATTCTTATGCAAGATGATTAAGTAATTTACCCATATACTTTAATTGCTAATATAAATAAATCAATAAAAGTAAAAATTAGAAAAACAAACATAATTCGCATAAGAAATAAGACAATAACATATCTTTTTTTAGAATTTCACCACCCAACTACTTGCAAATAGGTGATTCATTGCCTAAACATAGGAATATGAAGTGGATTCCACCTCAAAGTTAGGCTACGAGACCACAAAAGTGAAGGCAAGACCACTAGCTTTATAACCCACTTAGATACACCCATAGTGAGCAAAAATTGGTGGAGCTAGATGTCTACCACAATATCTCCTAGTGGAATCCCTTTAGGAAACACACCCAAACCTGACTCATCCATGAAGTCTTTCTCATATCCATACACAACAAAAGGTCCAAAATTCCCCTTATTTACTTCATAGTTCCTGAATAAGTTTGTCCCCTTTAGTGCTCTAGTGGAGGAAAGGGAAACATGAATATGTTGATTATCCTCTAGGCTCCTGGGATCATATGCCTTACCTCAACTATGCTTAATTCTTGGCACAATTCAAAAATTCTTGTTCGCTTGTCTTTCCCAATCTCAAACAATATTTTAGCAATGGATTTCCAATCCTCTTCTTACTTGACACATAAACCCCACATACCCATATTGCTCACAAGCTCATGGGATTTACTAGTGTAGGTTGCATGTAGAGGGAAGCCATATATACATACATAATTTCTCAAGTTGTAATCAAAATGGATGAAAGAGGAAGAAGAATCTCACATAGACAAAATCATGGTTCTTTTACCATTGTCATGCATAAGACCATGTGTTCTCCTCTAAGTACAATTTTCTTTGGTAAGAACACGCGAGGTTGTTGTTGTCAAAAGGCTTGTGATAACTTGGAAAAAGGCAGAAGGATGATGAATCAACATAAGACAATTATAGGTTAAATTTTATCTCCATAGAACCTCTTGTTTTCCCATCTCGTGGGCTCATGTGCCATGTTTTTCCCTTTGCAACCTATTTATTAGTTTTTCATTATAATATTTCATCTCTTACATACTTATCAACATAATATAAAATGAATCATAGTAATATCTATCCACATGGTGACTAACAAATGTAGAAAAACATAATCATGTAATACAACCTAAACAAGTCCATATATCTAGTCATTCTCTAGTCAAGCCCTGACATTGAACTTCATACTAAGAATATATACAAGATATTTACATCACAAATCATTAAACTTAACCCACAAAGATTGTTATATATGAAAACAATTACACATTCACTTTTTATATATATATATATATATAAAATCTCAATCCTTTTGTCTTAAAATTTATTATACGTTCTTTGATAGTATGTTTATTAGTTATAAGCATTTTCAACTGAATTAGAATTAAATAAACCAACCATTGAACTGAATCCTTTTACCTCAAAAATTCCTTAATTATCTTAATTAATTTACAATTTGGTAAATGAAAGTTAAATTATAATAAAACTTTAAACATATTTTAAATTGATGAAGATATTTATTATGGAGAGCCATCCTTGAAAGCTCATTCTGGCCAAATATTTTAAAAGGAAACAATTAAATTCTAAAAGGTTGCCAATTAAAACAATATTTGATTTGTGGGCGTTGTCAATAAAAGGTGAACCCTTACAATCAAAAACATATTGAAGTGATCGTAGGGTTAAAATTGAGGAAAAAAGTTGGATATTCTTGGCATGATTTGACATTTGTGTTTCTTTCATAATCTTTAAAATCCCAACAGAAATATTCATTCAAGAAATTAAATAATTAAAAGAACACTTACAGTGTGAAAGATACCCACTAAAATAGAAAAAACACAAAGAAAACGAACTTAAAGGCGACTTGACAAAAATGATGTTAAATCTGTTGGAGATGGAGAGAACATTACTTTTATTCCAAATTTTTAAAATTTATTATTGAAATTTTATTACATTACTTTTATTTCAAATTTATTAGAATACTATTATATTATTTTTATTTCAATTTTTTTAATTTTATTTTGAAAAAAAAATAATTATTTTATTTTATAATAATTTTTTTGTTTAGAAAATTAAAATTTTCATTAATTTAAAATTTTGATAAATATTTTTATTATCTAAATTAATTCAACACTCAATGACACCCCTCAAAACATCATTTCACTTTACATAAAGCTTGAATTAGAGTGAAATTGTAATCATATATTTTTGTTTCCTATACTTATTAATTTTATAAAAAATATAATATTTAAAAAAAATAAAATTATAAATATATATATTATTAAACATATCATTTTTAAATCCATTGAATTATGAACATTTTTTTTTCATTTAGCCAAAAAGCAATTCTTGAAAGCTCATGCCGGCCATATCTTCTAAAAAGGAATAAATCCTAAAAGGTTTGGTGATGCTAACCAAATCAAAGCAATATTTTATACGTGATTTATACACTACAACGTGCATTGTATTGATGTCATGTTAATTATTCTTCATTGTTGTGTCATTTAGCTCATGACTACCCATAACAAGAACAAATAACATTTAACCTTTATTCCCTCTTAACCTAAAAAATAATGAGAAAAACTATTATATTGATGTAATGTTGAATTATTCTTCATTGTTCTGTCATTTAGCTCATGACTACCCATAACAACAACAAATAACGTTGAACCTTCATTAGTATTGATGTTCCCTCCTAACCTCAAAAATAATGAGAAAAACTACATCAAATTGATAATTTGATGTAAAATCTAAGATGGCTAGCTATGCCAACACTCCATCCTCTCTTATTATTGTTTGACTCACWTAGTGTCATGTCAATTCCTACAATTATTGCAACCTTTTTTATTGTTTGACTCACTTAGTGGCATGCCAATTCTTAAAATTATTGCAACCTCCTAATGGTTAGTGGAAGAATTGYTTTTAATGAATTTTGATTTCTAGTRAATAAAAAAAACTAAATTGTTAGGATAATTAGACATTTAGGATTTATTTAAAATCAATTTAGTTTAATGTGTCTTTAGGTAAAGTGTGTATCTTTAGTGTGTTTTTTAATATGCTTTGTAATTATGTAATACAATGGTCATAGGGATAGCACATGGAGGAGGGTGAAGTCATTATAGATCTTGGAGGAAAACTTGAAGCAAGCTTCATTTGGGGTCTAGGAGAATCTATGAATAATCAATTCGATGTGTATGCACTTCTATAGGGTCTTTTATTAGTCCCTGCCAAGGCCAGGGACTAATAGCGATGAGTTCATCATTGACTTGCTATTAGTTTAGGGTTGACTTTAATTTTTTTAGAAATTATAATGTTTAACTTAGGAAGTTTGTATTAATATATTTTAAAATATATATATATATATATATATATATATTTGTTACAATTTTATTGGTTCATAGGTTTAAAGTGTTATTGCCAGCTTCATTTCTTCCAATGATTTAATTAATATTTACTTCACTTCTTCCAACTGCCACCCTTAACTCAAGTACGCACTGTCCTTTTCCATGCAATTTGAATTAATCATCCAGACCCACGTGTCCAAAATCACATGGCTTGATTTTCATCAAGCTGATATGAATCTGCATGAGGTACGAGTTATGGGCTCGAGGGTTTCGGATCAGAGGTTCGAATGTCATCCCCTCTCATCCTATTGGTGACGGGCCTCACAATGGGTGTAGGGCTACACTTCCAGACCGTTGAGGAAACATGCTTTGCATATTGGAGAAACCCAAAGCAACCTTTGGGAGCTTCCAGGGACAAGCTCCCCCTCATCGCAGGCATGCCCACATTTGTGAATCCTCTCGCAATGGAACCTACGCCATTCAGCCTCCTCTTGAGCCCATCAGAATTCGATCCCTGCATCTTCTCAACTGAACTCCCCCTTAGTGCACCATTTTTCAACCCAGAATCGGTATCGGAAGTGGGTGTGGTTAGATCCTTAAGAGCCCTTTGCTCGGAGCTAAAAACCTTTGTGGTAGCTTCCCGTTGTTGCGTTTCAGGGGTCTGTGCGGGAGTAGGCCTTTGTTTGGCGCCAGATCTCCCATGATGTGGATGTGGTTTTGGGTGAGAAGAACATTTGTTATTTGTTGTTGCATTGCCATTGTTCTCCTTTTCCTGGTTTTCTGTAAGCATCGAAGACTTTTTGTTGCATGTAGATGGAGGCATCTTTAGMACTTGTTTTCCACCATATTGCAATTTGAATGTGTTGTTTTCGACGGTGGGGAGATCTGACCTGGTCGCGGCTTCGATCCCAGAGTTGTTCCCAGAGATTCTAGCATGAAAAGGCTGGGAAGGTCATGGATTGTGTTATGTTGACACAATGTGTTAGCAAGAAGTTTAGTGTTATAGTGTGAAGTGCGGGTTTTGAAATTCAATGGGGGCAAAACCAACCGAATAATTTGTGACTGAAGTGAGGTTTTTCTAACTCTGTATACCCTGTGAGTTCTGTTGTTGCAACCATTCGACTACCTATTCTTTTGCGAATTCCACCAAACAATGTTGCATTATCCTTTGGCATTTTTACTTGCAGTGTTAAATTTGTTTGTTGGAGTTTATAGTCTGTTTTTCCCTCTCACTATTCCGTCATACATTTCATTTCATTATAGTTTGCTTTTCCAGGAATTATCCTTATGATACAACTGCATTTCATTTTCATTTTCATATAAAACTGTTTATCACCCACAGGTACATGCTTACTATATTCTTTTTTGTTTCAGAAACAAACGCCCCGCAATGACCTGTGCCATCTTCTGGCAGATTTTTTTGCTTGCACTTTGTGGGTAAGTAGGTAGTGAAATCCTCTGCAACTGAGGCAAACTCTGTTGCTTTATTATTTGACTAACCATGGGATACCCATTGCCAAAACACAATTGCAGGACCACTCTATTTCAGAATTTGTACTTTGCAGGCCTAGAATACACTTCCGCCACATTTGCTTCTACAATGGAAAACCTCATTCCTGTTGTACATTTCTGATGGCTACGACATTTAGGTACTCATGTTTTTTTAATGTATCTCAATTGTTGATCAATCCATGCTGTGAAATGAATTAGTCATTGCCTCTCCAAGAGTAGTTTTTGCAAACTTATGAAAGGAATCTTGACTATCAAAGAATAAAAGTAATGATTCCTAGTAGTTGCAGTGCAATGTGGTCTGTTTTTTATTAGTATGGGTTATGCAGAATGGAGAAAGTTGATATTCGGAGTGAATATGGGCAAGCAAAAGTTCTAGGCACCATTACCTGTGTGGGTGGTGCAATGATTATGACCTTCTACAAGGGCCCTGTTCTCATAGGACTTAGTGGGGTTCGTCAGAATACATGGCTGCTAGGGGCCTTAATGTTGTTTGCGAGCTGTTTATTTTGGTCTGGGTGGCTTACTTTTCAGGTACTTATAATTCTCTTCATACTTACACATAAAGAAGCAACCATCTTTTCAATATTAGCAGCATCAAAAGTGTGTTTATTTTGGGTGGTTCTTATTCTGAATACAAGCTCCAGTTGTTAAGAAATATCCAGCTGAAATTTCATTAACAACGATCATGATGCTACAAGGAATCGTACAGTGCACTTTGGTGGCTTTCATTTTTTAGCCAAAGGCATCTGCTTGGAGGCTAAAGTGCGACATTAAGCTTCTAAACACCGTCTACTCTGTTAGTATCACATCTTTGTTTTGCTAAAAAGTTTTTCTTTTTTGAAGTTTTCTTAGCATAATTTAGTTTATGGAGTTACAGCCAGATTATATGTACTTAATTCAAGGGGTTAGATTAACCGAACCGATTTGGGCTAGTCTGTGAATATGAGAATCATCTCCTAAATTCTCCCTTGAGATTTTCATTAAAAAGATGAACAATGAAAGATGATTAACACTTATTGCATGTGCATTACTTTTGAACATGGTTACCGATTGGTGCAGGGAGAACTATGTTTCCAAACATCACTATTGATCATATTGGTGCAGGGAGTACTATGTTTTGCATTTGCATTCTTTGTACAAACTTATTGTATCCGTCTGAAGGACCTATTTTTGCTGCAATGTTCAATCCAACGTCAAGAATATTGGTTG
>ML807818.1:0-23122 GCA_009831015.1 Picea engelmannii
CTTAACCTTCAAGAATTCATGATCACCCACTTAAAACTCCCTTTGAGTTTTGTTCTTGTCAGCATAGATTTTTTTCCTATCTTGGGCAACCTTTAAATTCTGTTTTATTTTCCAAATTTTCTCTTCCATTTCCTTGAGTAATTCTGGACCAATCACTACCCTATCAGTTGGATTGTCCCAGCTTACAGGAGTGTTTCACTTTCTTCCATAAAGTGCTTCAAATGGGATCATCTTCAGATATTCTTGGTACCCATTTTTGTAAGCAAGCTCACCCAACTGTAGATAGTCTTCCCACTTTGATGGTTTTTCCATCACAAACATTCTTAACATATCTTCTATTACCTGGTTTACCCTCTATGTCTTCCCATCAGACTCAGGATGATAGGTTGTACTGAAGTTCAGATTGGTTCTGAACCCCTTGAATAATCCTTTCCAAAATTTTGAAGTGAATTTTGGGTCTCTATCAGACACAATTGTCTTGGCAATACCATGCAATCAGGCCACTTCCCTCATATAGATATCAACAACATTGGTTTATTTGTGATATGTATTCAGTGGAATAAAATGGGTAGCCTTGGTAAGATTATCCACCACTACCATGATATAATCATGATTCTTTCTTGTCCTTTGCAATTTGGTGATGAAATCTGTTGTCACCACTTCCCACTTCCACTCAAGAATGGGTAATGGCTACAGCAACACACCTAGTTTTATATGATAATCCTTCACCCTTTGACACTCCATACATCTGAAAATGTACTCAAAAATTTATTTCTTCATACCTGGAAAATAGTATTGGCTCCTGAATGTTTCCACTTTTTTCTGATATCCTGGGTGTCCAACATAAGGCACATTATGCATCTCCTTCAATATTATACTTTTCAATTCCAAAGAATTGGGTATAAAAATTATGTTCATATATAGGATCATTCCATCATCACCCAATTTATAATCTTCGATTATTTGTTGCAATTTTTTTACCATCTCCATGTACTGCAAATCTTCTTTTGCATCTTCAGAAATTCTACCTTTAAGATCTTTTTGGTACATGCTAATGGTTGTAGAATGTAGCTGATGCACTCTCCTGTTGAGTGCATCAACCACTTTGTTCTCCCTTCCTTTTATGTTATTGATAGCCAAGTCATACTCACAGAGGAATTCCAACCATCTTCTTTTCCTATCATTCAAAGTCAGTTGATCAAACAAATATTTCAGACTATTATGGTTTGTCCTCATCTCAAACCTATTTCCCATGAGGTAGTGCATCCACTTCTTCAATGCATGTACTATGGATTTCAACTCCAAATCATGAGTGGCATAGATCCTTTCATTCTCTTTCAACTTTCTTCATTCAAAACATACTACCAAACCATTATGGCTGAGGACTCCACCAAGTCCCTCTTTCCATGCATCTGTGCAAACCGCATGCATCTGTGCAAACCATGAGTTCCTCATTAGGATATCCAATTCTTAGAATCAGATCACTGGTTAACAAGTGCTTCAATTGTTGGAATCTCTTTTCACATTCTACTATCCATCAAAACTTCACCTTTTTCCTTTGCAAGGAAGTGATTGGGTGAGAAATCCTTGAAAACCCTGCAATGAATCTTCTATAGTAGCCAACTAGACCCATGAAGGATTTGAATTATGTCACAATCTTGGGTGTTGGCCATCCTCTAATGGCCTCAATCTTTTCAGGATCCACTGCCATCCCTTTTTTGGATATGATATGCCCCAAATAATGAATTTGGTTCTGATAAAATAAGCATTTTCTCAATTTGGCATACAACTGGTGTTCTCTTAACACTTGCAACACCATCCTCAATTGATGCTCATGTTCTTCTTCTATCTTGGAATATACAAGGATTTCATACAAAAAGACAATGGAAAACTTGGCTAAGTACTCTCAAAAAACACCATTCATCAAACACATGAAAAAAATTGGTGCATTTGATAACCCAAATGGCACCACTGTAAACTCATAGTGACCATACCTTGTTCTGAAGGAAGTCTTGCTGATGTATTCATCTTTAATCCTTACCTGATGGTATCCTGACCTGAGATCAATATTTCAAAATGTCCTTGCATCCATAAACTGATCAAAGAGATCATCAATCCTTGTCAAAGGATACGTGTTCTTCATAGTTAGCTTATTTAACTTCCTGTAATCAATACACAATCTCAAGGTCCCATCTTTCATCTTCAGAAATAACACTGGGGCACCCCAAGGTGTCACACTTGGGTGTATGTACCCCTTCTTCAAAAGTTATTAAATCTTTATTTCCACCTCCTTCAGCTCTCGAGTACTCATTTTGTAGGTAGTCTTTGACATTGGAGCTGCTCCACGAATCAAATTTATAGAGAAACCTATATCTCTCTTTCAGGGTAGTCCTGGTATCTCCTTGAACACATCTTCAAAATATTTCAGGACTTCATGATCCTCCATATTTGGCACCATATCCTTAGATTCTTCCTCCATATGGGTTGCAAACAATTGGCATCCCTTCCTATAACACTTATTCAGTTGCATTGTTGATATTTCTCGGATAGTAACTTCCCTAGGAATTCCTTGGACAACTCTTGAGTTTCCTTCCTCATCTAGGAAAGTGAATGCCTTGTTATGGAAATCTAATATGGCATGGTGTTGTTCCAACCAATCCATACCAATTATACAATCATATGAACCAAAAGGAAATATGTCCATATCTTCCTTGGTATTCATCCCATTCATGCCCAATGTACATGACTTAATCAACTCAACAACCTTTCTCTTGGCTCATGTAGCCAACTGCACTAGCCAATATTTCTCATGCTTGCATCTTGGAAATTGAAATATTTACACTACCTTAGGATCTATAAAGCTATAACTATCGCCTGAATCAATTAAAATATTAAAGGCGTGGTTATTGATCATACCTTCTACTTCAATCATGTGTGATTGAAACTCTGCTTGCTTTTTGTCCAGGGATGCAGAGATCCTTGGCACACTTATTCCCATGTCCTCCAGTGTTTCTACTTGTTGGAAATTGTGGATAGATCTCACTTTTTCAACTTTGTGAGGACAATCCCTATACTTATGATCTCCTTTACAACCACAACATTGCATCAGTGGTTGCCTTACCCTTTTCCCACCCACCTCATCCATATTGGGCTCTCTAAAAGATAGATATCCTTGAGGATTATTTCTAAAGAATGGAGGCTTGTTCCCCTTCTTCCTCATATCTCTCATAAACTTCTTCTTGTCCTCCCAATCCTTCTGGAAGGTAGGATTTCCTTTTTTCTGATCATACAAGCACTTATCTCTTCTTATGGTTTCTTCCAAGGTTTTAGGATCATCATACTGAATCTTGTCACTAATGAAGGATGGTAGTCCACTAAGATATATATGTATCTTAATTTTCTCATCTTTTATGAAGGAGACATACTTCAACAATTCTAGGAATCTCCTATCATACTCATAAATGGTCATGCTTCCTAAGTTGAGTTCAAAGAACATTTTCATATTTTTGTCATAATATCTCTTGGTCAAGTATTTCTTCTGAAAATGCATCTTGAATTCCTTCTAAGTCACATTTTTCTCCCTGATGTGTTGCACTTGCACAAGATCATCCCACCACATGGATGCTTTTCCTTTCAGATGATAGATGGAAATTATTCCCTTTGCATGAGAAGCATAGTTATGTAATTGGAAATACTTCCTCATGCCTAGCTACCATGTCTCAACATCTTCATCCTTCTTGTGATCTCCATTAAAAGTATGAGGTTCGATCTTATTCATTTATCCTTTAAAATAATACACTCCAGGCCGCGTATGCTTCCTGGTACAGGATGGACCTGAGATGCTATGTTCCCTCCTATTGGAATTCCTTTGAGAGTGGTGGTGGTGCCTTCTAACACTCCCTGATCTTATTTTCTCATCAGGGGACTTGTGGCTTCCTGACTTGCTGGAGCCACTCTCCTTGTCTAACTTCTTCTCAATTGTTTTCAGGCTTTTTGTTAACTTCATGTTGAAGTATTCCTTATGCCCTTTGAAATTTATAAGTCTTTCATTATCAACTTTGTGGCTCTGGACATATGCCTGCAATTTTATGATGGTTTCCACTAGATTGATGTCTTCATCCTTTCCTTATGCATGTCCATTGGAATTTGTTCCTTTAATTTCCAGATGGACATTCATTCCTCTAACCTCAGATTCTGTATTGTAAGACTCTTGTGCATCCTCCGTCTCTCTGCACTCTAGGAATATTCTGTTTTTTTTTGGTAGTAGAAAACTCTACAAAAGTGTTCAGCCAACATAACTCTTTCCAAGCTAATTGTCTGAACAAAACCATGCAAATATGTATAGTTCTTGTTCATAAATGATCCTAATTACTTCTTCTGATTTTATGAGAAATTTTACTCTCCGTAAACAATTTATGGGTGAACAATTGTCCTCTACTGTTGCATATTCCAACTACTACTCCCTTGATCAATTGTGATTTTTGAGAAGGAAGTTATGACTATTTGAGAAATGGCGCTTCCTAGAAGGTTATCTATGTTCAATTGTTCTTAATTATCAAAGTCGAATTGGCTCTTTGATCCGTTCTATATCCTTTATTCAACTTTACAGCCTTTTCCTTACATCTTTTGATCCATTTTTGTTCAATAAGGTACCTCATGGGCTCCTTGTCTACTCCTTTTATTGTTCTTAAAATAAAATTTAAGGCACTTTCCCCTTTTATTTGGTCCCCAAATTCATGTGACCACAGGCTCTGACCAAGTGCTAACTTGATAGGCGTTTGTCCAGAACTTTGATGCTTCAAAACTTTTGGCTTTGGATAATTTCACACCTTCTTCTCTCATTTGTTCTGAACGCCAAACTCCCGAACCTTATTAACTTTCTAGGGCCCATGTAATAATGGTATCATCATATAAACATGGCCCCTATGTGTCGTGTTGATAAATGGTCCAATCAAGGTTGAAAAAAATACAAATATGACTGATACGTGGCATGCATCATGTGTGCCCATGTCATCTCGGGTGACATTGGAATGCCACGCCACTTAGAGACTTCGGGCTTAGGGAAATTTCACCTTAGCTCACTCTATTTCTCCCAAATGTCGAACACCCAAACTGCTTAACCTTCAGGGCCTATGAAGTACAGTTTTCACCAATCAAAGTGGTGACATGTGGCCCCTCTGTCGAGTGACATGTGTCAGGTTCCAATCGGTCCTAAGGGATGGCCAAAAGTATGGAAACGAGTGACATGTGGAATACCTAGGTAGGTCCACATCACCCCAAGTGACATCATCTTGCCATGTCATACCTAACACTTCAGGACTTTAGGGATTTCCTACCTTCGACATTTTATCCAAGCTACCAAACTACCAAATAAGATAATATGTTGGAACACGTATCCTTTAATGAATGAACTGTATTAATTCCATACTTCGGGAATTCGTGAGATTTCTCTCTAGCAAACTTCATTTCTCCTGAATGTCAAATTCCCAAACCACTTAATATTTCTAAGGTCCACGTAGTACACCTGTCTTCATATAATATGGTGACATGTGGCCCCACAACAAGGTAGTATAGATATCGTTCTGACTAACACGGGGAGGAATAAAGAACTCCATGTTACCCTGGTTGTCGTTATCATGCTACATCACTTCAAAACTTCGGGCCTCAAGAGATTTCACCTTAGCTCACTATGTTTCTCCCGAACGTCAAACTCTTGAACTAATTGATCTACTTGGGGGAGAATCCACAACCCTCCCTCTCTTGGATGATATAAAGATAAAAAGTACTTTGAATCTTCATGCTTCAACCCTTTTTTCTCAACAACACATAATTTTCATTGAAGTCACGAAGTCCAAAGGACTTGGAGGTTAATTTTCATGCACCTTCTCCAGATCTGAGGGCTCAAAAAGGTCCACCTTTCCCTGTGCATATCCTACAGTCAAACTTCCTTCTTGTGGTTATCAACCACGATTACTAGGGTTTTCTTCCCTCCTGAATTTATTGGACTGCTATAACTCCTAAGCTTCAGAACTCAGCCAATGTGTTCCCTCAACACCCTCTTCGCATCCTGAATGATCTATGAATGAATTTTGTCCATTTTGATAATAGTTCACTTTGAATCCTTTTCTTCAATAACCACTTAACCAACCCATCTAGGCTCAGTGTTGAAACCATGGGATCTAATACCAGATTGTAACATTCCCCGACCACCCTCACCAAGGAAAACGCCACTATTACAAAACCAACCTAGTCTGAAACCATAATATAATTCTATCCTTAGAGGGTTGTTGGACTATGCCTCAATTAAACTTTGTAGAAGACATAATACATATAAATATAACAAATTATTTACGCATTGCTATCACACAACATAATATAGAAATAACAGCTAACAACATACATGTAGTATTCATAGGAAAATCCGATAAACATAACAACATATATAAATACACAACATGTAAACAAACATGGAAATGGTACTTATTTGTTAATTGTAGTGCATCGACTATGTGTAGACCTTCTACGAACCTCCCAGCCTTAGACCACGTTGCTCATCACTCTTAGCAATGAGTCACCCTCGAGCTGGGACTAAACTCCACTGAGTAAGGGATTCCTAGGCTAGGAAACAACAATAGGCAGTTGCACCAGTCTACAGGAAGGATTTCCTCTAAGGAGCCACTTATTCCCACCACTCATAGACTCTCATTCCCCACATGCTTGTCCCACCCTAGGAGTATACACATTCATTGTCACACAGTCCATCAACTGCTCCACCTCCCTTCCATGGCTTCAACAACAGGCTAGACAGGAATTCTCAGAGATCTGTAGCTTCTACTGGACTCCCTCTAGGAGAACTCACTTCCTCAACAAACTCTCTCACCTAGAGAGATTTTCTCATAGGCCTGACAACCCAGTTCTTCAACCATGGGCACCAACCTTTTCAAACCACAACATCAAAATTGGGTAAGACAAGGGGTGGCTAAACAATTACATAGTTTCACGATGGAAGTGGTTTAAGAATGGAGAAAATGGATCTGGTTGCATTCCTATTCATTACATGCATGAATTGGACAAGGGTGTCATGGTTCCTGAGTGCACTAGTGAGGAAAAATGGAAAAAAATGGTCCCTATCCTGATTCGTGAGAGAGCCAGACTGGTGAGAAAAAAACAAAGTCAACCCCTAGTGTAAAGGTTCAGAAAAGATATCAGTTTGGGCTCATTGAAGAGGTTCAGGATGGTCAAGGGTTCAACAATGGAAATCAAGGTTTTACTTCTTTCCTGCTCGTTGTGTGCGTGAGTGGAAAGAATGGAAAAAGGATCCCCCAAAATAGTCAAAATCCCCACATATATTTTCATGTGCCTGATATGACATATGGTGCTCATGGAGTGTGTTCCTCTCCATTTGGAAGTTGCTCCCCTTCCCCAAAGGAAATTAGGATAAATTATATCCTCCTGACAACATTTAAAAAAATAATATATATTATTATCTGAGATTTAAGATTTTAAGATTAGCCCCTTTTTCTATCCTCTCAACCCCCTCCCTTACCTAGCCTAGTGGATCCTATTCGCCCATATGCTTTCATCGTGGTTAGTCTACACATAATGATGATTTTAATATTAATGATTTGAATATTTACATATACAAAACATGCTCCTGGCCTTAGCATCCTAGGCTCTCTGGCCCAACTATCACATAAGCCTCCTAACTTATCATTACTTGGCTCACCAGCCTATGAAATATGTTTACAATTCATGATTAAAAATTAGGGGCTCAGACTTGGGGTATTAAAATGTGGGACCTTAGCATACGACATGTGGTATTCAAGCCCATGAAATCCCAAGATAGGCTTGTTCTTCCAAAACTGTCCACCACCTAGTGTTACAGGTGAATCCTCCTGTGGACAAGTAGATTCCCTCTTGGTATCTAGACCCCTAAGCCAAGACAGAAAGGGTGTTATCATTGGTCCCTGAAATTCTTTTATATCTAATCAAACCAATACATTAAAAGGAAGAAGAGGGATATGTACCTTGTTAACGACGTTTGTCCTCACAAGATCCAAGCTGAGCTATAATCCTGAGCTCCTCGATAGGTCATGTAAAACAAACAAAGATACAAATAAATTCCTATTCTATTGAGATTATCTCAAATATAGATCTATCTATTGAAGACAAATTCATGTGGAACAAACATAAATTTTAAAGAAACAGACCAAGCATTGATTATTAATGAGAACAAGTAAAAGGTTTTTACAATCCTTTGATGGAGGTGCAATAGCCTCTTCCAGTTCTCCTTGTCCAACCCCTTTGCTCAAGTAATCTACATTGATTATGTTTTGATGACATCTCACTTATGGGATCATAAGTTTGGTGTAATTCTCAATCTCCATATATCCTTCTACCATGAGTAGGCCTCCTTATATAGGCTTGGAGAGGCCTAACCACTTGAGAGATCTTTGGGATAAGTTGAGGATTCCTCTCCTTCATTTGTGGATCTTCCCTAAGATCATTCCTTGACCCAATATTCAAACCCAACTACCTTCAGATATTGAGAGGATTGTCCCTTGATTTCCTCCAACAAACCAGATTTCGCCCAAAAAAGGGAAATGTTCCCTCAAAAGGGGCACAGAGCACTGGAACGCTCCCATAAAAGGAGTACAGAGAATCAACACTCCCAGTCAGTAGGTAGGGGAGTGCTCCCGCCCAAAATTGATATTTTAGTGGCTTTTTTAGTGGCACAAGGTTTGTACTCCTCCGTCAATTGATTTTCCTTCTTCAAAACTAGTCTTTGAGGTGTCTTAATGTCCTTACAATGTCGTTATAGAGACGAAATAGGAATTATGATGTTTGCAACACTTGTGACCGATATGCGACACTTGCAATATTTATAATGACAACACTAGCCATCATTGCAATGAGTAATTTTGATGTGTAACAGATTGCCCCCCAAAGTGCGAAGTCAGAAGACGATGATGAATGAAGTACTTTGTAGAATTTTTCAAGCAAGGGTATGGACGTAGAGAGACTGGAAAAATATGCACACAACCATCAAACAAATATTATGACATGTTTCAAACCCAAGGCATGACTACCTATGCTTGGATGATAAATAATTTTTAGGTATGTCCGCCATAAAATACATTGCGGATCCATAACTATATTGATAAAAGGTATAGCCACTGAAGATACAATGTGTATCTATACACCTATGACCTGATATGATCGCAGCCATGAAGAATACACAATGGATCTACGAGATGACAAGACATAGCCACAACCAATACAAAGTGGATCTATGTAACAATGTATGTGTCATAGTTCAAGAGAAACTCCATTGCAACCTGGGAAAAGTATGTATAAGAGTGATGACTCAACCTAGGGTCTTCTTACCGATCCCGTTGTAGTACGAATATAACCATGTGAATAGACGTCATGATGTCGAACATGGCAGTAACCACTTGATTATCGGTCAATGAGTTAAACTGTTAACAAGGACGAGGGAGATCATCATTGATGTCAATGATTCCCAAGGTACTCTACTACATTCCAACGAATGTGAATGGATGAGATGAAGTCGAACATCTGTGGAATCATCCGATTAGGGGTCAATGATGTAAGCCCATTGTCGAACACAAGGAGGCCTGCCATTGAGGCATGCAGGTCCCAAGGTACTAACTGGTTTCTAAGTCTTGTTCCTAGATATTGTATTGAAGTCGACAGGAATAGACTCGTCAAAGGAGGTCCTTGATGTATCCCCCGTCAACAACATGAAACTAACACAGATATGTAATTGGTAGATAAAATGAACATGGAATGACATGTTTATTGAAATAGGATATTTGTGATGGATTACTCACGAAGAAGATACTTCCCTTGAACACTGAGGCATAACAACAGAGAATTTGACATGGAACAACACTTGATAATGAAATGGATACTATGAATTACATCGGGTGACCGAAAGGAGTAAGGAAACTCAAAGGATTGGTTCAGTGCAGAGGTTCAGGGGATTAAAATGCATGCAAAGATAAAATGTTGTGTTCAAGGGCGACTGTAAGGATACGAGTGAAGTTCTCAGAAACTTCTCTGCTTGCTTCTTTCAATTTTTCCCCCATTCAGATAGACGAGTACCTCTTTTTGGTTTAACGAGCTCGAGGAGGGTAACGCATGCTCGATATAACTCACATTTGGTAAGTTCCTCTTCCTTTGTTTAATGAACTGGAAGAAGTAAGGGTTCGATCCCATATGGTCCCTTCAATGTATGATCTTTTAATGAGTCCAAAGAAGGTAAACTTAGTTGTTTTTCATATTTAGAGAGTCTAAAAATGACTTAAAGACGACTCCAATGTGCTCCTCTTTCGTAATATTAGTCTCACAAGGCTGAAAATGAGATAAATTATCACTCGAAAGATGACCTTTCAAAACTTTCAACGAGTGGGAAAGGAAGAAATATCACTCGACAATCTTTTCATGTTTAGAGAGTATGAAAAGAGATTAAAGACGAATCCAAGGGGTTCATTTTTCGTGTATCAATTCGGGTCCGAAAAAGAGATAACAATTTACCCGGCGTGTTCTTATGTGTTTAAGCTTAAGAACGAATGAAGACTATACTCATCCACGGGTGCGAGAAGTGCCCTCTGCTTTGACAAAGCTATAGGAACCCCTCTCTTCGAAAGACCGGTTATGAAATATACATCCTCCAACTCGATGGTCAAAAGTTGCGTCCCTATTTGGAATCCTTGCTCTGTGACATTCCACAACCCGATCATGTATTCGAGAAGAAGAATCTCCTTCTTCATTTTTTGCATTTTGAAATATTTGAGGAGGCCACAATTCCTCAATGCGGCTCTCGATTGGGGAATTTGCAGAGCAGCCACATCATCGAGCTCGTGTTCTCTTTATTTCCACTCAAGCATGTTGCTGAAGTCACCTGCAATTAGCAACAAAATTCATTAAATCGTGATTTTGGCGATTTTTTTGGCAATTTTCAAACTTTGAAAAATGATTGTTTGTTTTTTCAAAAGAACAATTCCATCTTCACATGAACATCACGGCATCAATACACCCTTATATTAGCCATTAATTAGTGACTCCCTATTGGAGTCACCAATTTCTGTTACAGGTGAATCCTCCTGCGGACAAGCGGATTCCCTCTTGGTATCTAGACCCCTAAACCAAGACAAAAAGGGTGATATCATTGGTCACTGACATTCTTTTAGATATTATCAAACCAATACGTGAAAAGGAAGAAGAGGGATATGTACCTTGTTAATGACATTTGTCCTTGCAAGATCCAAGCTGAGCTCTAATCCTGAGCTCCTCGATAGGTCCTATAAAAAAAACAAAGATACAAATAACTTCCTATTATATTCATATTATCTCAAATGTATATCTATCCACTAAAGACAAATTCATGTGGAACAAACATAAATTTGAAAGAAACATGCAAGGCATTGATTATTAATGAGAACAAGTAAAAGGTGCTTACAATACTTTGATGGAGGTGCAATAGCCTCTTCCAGTTCTCCTTGTCCAACCCCTTTTCTCAAGTAATCTACACTGATTATGATTTGATAACATCTCACTTATGGGATCATAAGTTTGGTATAATTCCCAATCTCCATATATCCTTCTACCATGAGAAGGCCTCCTTATATAGGCTTGGAGAGGCCTAACCACTTGAGATATATTTGGGATAAGTTGAGGGTTCCTCTCCTTCAGTTGTGGATCTTCCCTAAGGTCATGCCTTGACCCAAGATTTGAACCCAACTACCTTCAGATATTGAGGGGATTGTCCCCTAATTTCCTCCAACAAACCAGATTTCGGCCAAAAAAGGGTAGCGTTCCCTCAAAAGGGGCATAGAGCACTGCAATGCTCCCCTAAAAGGGATTACAGAGAGCCAGCGCTCACTGTCAGTAGGTAGGGGAGCGCTCCCTCCCAAAATTGATATTTTAGTGGCTTTTTTAATGGCACAAGGTTTGTACTCCTCTGTCAATTGATTTTCCTTCTTCAAAACTAGTCTTTGAGGTGTCTTTATGTCCTTTTGATGTCGTTAGAGAGACGACATAGGTAGTATGATGTTTGCGACACTTTCAACCAATATGCGACACTTGCAATATTTATAATGACAACACTAGCCATCATTGAAATGAGTAATTTTGATGTGTAACACCTAGGTCCTACAAAGACACATGGATACACCCTCCAAGGATGTCAAGTCAAATGCATCATAATGAGTAAATAAAATCAATAAAATAACCATCGAAGTAAGTACATACAAACCACCTCATCAAAATAAACCAATGCTCAAAGACCCTATGCAATTTTCCAGGTTTAGGTATGGGAGGGTTGACAAAACGATGTATTGGGTGAATCATACCTCAAGTTTAGGGGTGTTTCCCCAGGGGACCTCCTACTAATCCATGTGGATGAGGTGTCATGGATGAGGGGGTGAATTTTGGGCATGGGGTTCATGAAATAAAAGGGGGCATATTGTCTCATTTATGGGCTCCTTTGTAGAGGGTGTTGTGCACCTTCGTTTTCAATGCAACCTTTTTCCAAGGCCATTTATTGCCTTTTATTCTTTTAGGATGTTTCGAGGTTGAATCCAAGGTGGGGATTCTTCCTAAGCATGAAAAAATATTCCCAACTTGACTCTACCCTGGTCACATCATGCTTCTCTAAGTCGAAAACATGTGTGGGGATTCTACCTAAGCAATAAAAGCAATGCCCACACATGCTCCATCCTGGTTGGAATTTTTCTATTAATTATTATTTTACGCGTCACATTAGTTTGTTATGAGATACATTTCATTGTCCTAGGGATCCTTGGGCGAGAATCTAGAATGTTAATTATTGGATTATATATTTTTCCAGCAACAAGCCTCTCGGCCTTCAGCCCCTTCTTCCCATGAAATGGGGGACAACCCCTTCTTCGGTAAGTACACCCTAAAATCAAAAAAGATAAGGAAATGAGAGGATGAAGTGTGGAAAGTGATCAGGGATGATTTTAAGGATGGAAATTTATTTTTAAATGTAGAAACCTTAGCGAATCGTACTAATCCTTCATATGCCAACTATAAATGATTGGCGATATTTTTGTAAAAATATTCAAATTTCTAAGGATTTCATATCAATTTTATAAAATTTTGGAGACTTTTAAGGTAAAATAATTTTATCCTATAGAATTTGGGTGAATCAGTTTTAAAATAGTGAATCTCGTTTTTGGAAAAACCATGGAAAATTAGCCCATGAGCAAAATTTAGCCCCTAAAATCATCCCTGAAAGTGAAAAGTATGGTTAGGAATGGCACAATGAATCGTCAAGAAGACCTCCTGGTAGAAAAAATATATCTAAGGGTGACCCACTTACTAGGGTGCAATGTCAACCCCCAAAGTGAAATAGGTAAAAGAGCATAATTTCCATGAAAAATGTAGATAAACAAAAGCAATAATAGATGCAACAAACTCAAGTGTTGCAAATATTGAAATGACACTCACCATAATACATGACTTGTACCTCATGGAGTAATACTGAATGTCTTAGAGAGGGCAAATGATATAGTGGATACTATCATGATGAACCTGGATCTATGGTGGCAAGGTGGATCTCTATCTCTGCAAGTAGACACTATTGGTAAAGTTGTCTCTTAGTACTCCATGTTTGCAACCTGAGGGCCTCGAGACCTCATATCCTTATTTATCCCTAGAAGTTTTGGATAACACTCATGATAGGCCCTAGGAACCCATCTCCATGGACTACATGTCAGGTCTCCCCTCAACCAAGCATGAAAATGACCATGTATTCATGGTTGTTGATCAATTCTATAAGATGACCATTATGAAAAATAGAAAGAAGAGTATAATCACAATTGAGGCCACTGCCAAGATCTTATTTGAGTGAGTGTGGGTACACTTTATACTTCCACGGATCATCATATCATATCGGGACAACAAGTTATTAAGTACATTTTGGTCAAGCCTCTAGTCACTACTATACACCAAGCTCACTAAATCCAATGACTTCCACCCCAAACTGATGGAAAGATAAATTTCATCAATAGAATGATTGTGTATATATTTCACATGTACAACTCCAATCATCTACGCACATGGGAAGAGAGACTCCCATATGTTCAACACAACTACAATAAATCCCTCCATAGCTTGACTGGCCACAACCCTTTTGAGGTGGGACTAAGATTTCAATTAAGACTAACTTGGATCTTGGTTAGGTCAACATGCACACCATGTTCATCCTTGATGTATCCTATATATTGAATTCTCAGCATGCCAAATGATCATTCTTCCATATTGGAATATAACTTGTGTTTTCGCAGGGTGCTTAGGATTTGTTGAATGTGTTGCAAATTCACTTCCCTAGTTCTATTGAAGATGAGGATGTCATCCAAATATAAGACCACAAACGAGTTTTTGAATGGTTGCAATATATCATCCATCATCCTCATTAATTTTTTTGGATCATTATTCAATCCAAAAGGCATGACCAACCACTCCAAAAGGCCTTCTTTGAACTTGAATGGTGTCTTCCATACATAAATTTCTTCAATTAGGACTTTGTGGTAGCTTGAAATCAAATCAATATTACTGAAGAACTTGGCAACCCTAAGCTGATTAAGAGGATCACCAATTTGAGGGATCAAGTATCCATTCTTCATAGTGATTTTTCTCATGGTTATATATATTTAATATAGAGTCACCAGGTCCTGTCATCCTTCTTGTGCACRAATATAATTGGKCTCCCACAAGGTGAGGAGTTTGGTCAAATGAGRCCTTTTTGCATGAGCTCATGAATTTGAAATTTTATTTCCTCATTCTCTAAAAGAGAACATTTGTATATTGGGACATTCTAGGTAAATGAAGACCAGGTATCAAGTCAATTGAAAGTTTGACTTAGCAATGCAGAGGAACCCCTGCAGGTGAAGAAAAATAAAAAATAATATATATATATATATATATATATATATATATATATATATATATCCCTCTAAAATATTCTCCACCTACTTCTATTGTGTAGAGAGGCATGTGTTGAGGTAGTGGTGGTTGGAKTAACCTTTTGTACACCTTCCAACCAAACTATGAAGAGGAAAATTTGTATGGTCTAACTTATTACCTTTTTCCATTGGTTTTCTAAGATCAAGGAAACTATAGTAGTTGGAACTACCTTTGGTATCYTATATAGTTGGCCTCTTAAAGTAACAATTATAGTATAAGGCCTGAACTCATAAACAACATGATGTTTCCACATACAAAGTTGTTCCAAAAGAACATCACAAACTTAAATAGGGGAAACATACACCAATACAGAATCTTCGAAGGGATTGATGTCATAGGATAGGTGACATTGTTGGATGACATAGATCTCTCATGCTTGGCTCAATCAGATGATGGTGTATGGCTGGGGGTGTGGCGTTATTGGAAAATTCAATCTCTTGATTACCTTGAACGATACCTGGTTCTTCTAGCTCTCATTGTCAATAATAAAATGTAGTGGATTCCCACATATATGAATGTAAGAGGTGCTCCCCCTCCTCATGATTCTCTATCTCTTTTCATTGGATCTTTGTGGTTGCGATGGTAGCACTGGGTTTTGTGTCAATGATTTTTTTCCCTTATCCTGCTCCAAATCAGAGTGTGAGTCAGGGTTTGATTATTTTTCTTTAATTTTGGGAAACAATGAATGTTTTGAGTGACATTCATCAGTGTTGTGCTAGGGGATTTTGTGGAAATCACACCACTTGACACTTTCCTTCTTCGAATTCCCATTACCCTTCTTTTTATGTGGCTTGGTTGGTTGTATTGAGGTTGGATATCCTTTCTCTATCGTTTGTTCTGTGATTTAGGGCCACCTTTACCATGCATTTTTTCTGGTGGATGCATAGACCCAAACTCCCTCATATTCCTCTTCCTAGATTTATGTTTGATTTTGACAACATATTGATAAGAAACTCCTAGTGAGGAGATGTTCAATAAATCCATCTATGTTTGGATGTACTTGTGTAAACTACTGCGATAATTCAAAACCAAGTGCCACTTGTAGTATTTGATACCCAACTTTCAGTGGAAGGAATGAAATATATTGGTGTACTCTGACACCATTTGGTCTCTCTCCTAATGCAGATTTGTCCATCTCATGTATTGGTCATCATAGTTTCCAACATGGTAGAATTCCTCCTTGAGGACATCAACAAAATTTGCCCAAATGACTTCTATATTAAATTTTGTAGACTCATCCCCATCATGTCTCTACATGTAACTTTCCCACCAATCTTTGACATGAGGAAGGGCCTTAAGGAGTGGAAAGGTGATCTTTTTGATGTCTGAAATTTTTTGAACAGATTAATAACCCTCTAACAGATTTAACGATTTCTCCAATGCCTTTGCATCTATCGTTCATTCAAATAAAGGAATATCAAAGTTATCTTGAACCTTTAAGGGCGTTGCACCCCCAAAATGGTTGTTTGTTGAAGTTGTCTTAGCCATTGTCGGTAGTTGTCAAAGGATATAGGAAAAATTATACATCATCTCGTTCCTTTGTTGTGTAAGGGATTCCTATAGAAACAACTTCATAAGATCTCTTTCTCTGTCATCTCTCTTTTCATTTTCCATGGAAGGCCACTTGGGCTATGCTAGAATGCTCTTCCTCAAGTGAAGTTAGTTCGAGACCCAACTCTATATACCCTGACCCCATTAAGGACATGCACCAAGAAACAACAAAGAGAAAATTTCTTTGATACCATTGGTCTAGATTAGATAGAGAATGAACTGAAATATGAGAATATGAACGGAAACAAACAAAAAAATATTGTAGAGAGCATGGTAATACAATGTGAACCAAATTCTATGAATAAATAATAGGAAAATACTATGAAATACAATGAAATACAAACTATCTAGAATGGTGGTAGCTTATCTCTGAAGAGGGAGGTTTTAGCTACGCTCATTTGCAAGTGACCAAAATGACCTTTTAACATAATTATTAAATCCTAAGAGGAAAACCCCCTAAAGATTCAAAACCTTAAATCTAGGAGATGAAAAATCAAAAGGAATGTGGGCCTCGAGGAGTCTAAATTTAGCTCTATGATACACTGTATCATAGGCCCCTTTTTTGATGGAGGGAAACTAACTCTATGATCCGAATTGGATCTTTGTCAAATTGTTTTGTAAATTTGTAATAAGCATGTATTGTTTATTTTTATTTTTATTTTTTCCTTTTCAAAAAAATTGGAAGTGGAAATGAACCATTGTGATGGTTTCCTTCCAAAGGAAACCCATTAAAAATGAAGGTTGTAATGAAGAATGAGGAACAAAGGAGGCAACGAGATCTTGGGAAGTTTGCAGAGATGAGAGCTCGAAGAGTGAAACCTGCTTGAAAATCGATGGATGAAAGAGTCAAGGAGCATGTCCACAATGAGAAAATGAATCTATGAGCCATGGGCATATGCATTTCTTTTTGTGAGTAACAATGCATGAGATTTTTTGGCGTGCGTAGCTCACCCATTGTAATGAATTTCCAACGAAAAATAAATATTTATTGTTTATATTATGTGGGTGTAATATTCTCTATGGAGGTATATTATGGTTTTGGTTTGAGTTTTATTTCTTGGAATTTCTATTTTGGTTAGTAGATGCAAGTTTCATCAACTCAATCTTATCTGAGCTACATTTTGTCTTATTGATTGAGTTTCCACTCACTCACAAATTGTTTTTCCTCATCTAGGTATTTTATTTTATTGTTGGGAGAGTTTATTTATGTCTAGGTGAATTTATACCTCTCTAGGAATTATTTTTTATTGTTGGGTGAATTTTCTTTTTCTTGAGAAAAATTACACCTCTTTAGGCATTCTATTTTATTGTTGGGTGAATTTATAACTCTCTAGGCATTTGACTTCATCCCTGGGAATTTCTATCCATAACCGAGTGTCTAAGTCTGTACATAGAACATTTTATTTCCTTCTTGTCGAATTAATTCACCCCCTGAATGTTTTTCTCCTTCGATGAATAAATTCACCCACATAACATCTTCTTTACTGTTGGTCAACTTAATTCGCACAATGAACATTTTTCTCAACTATTGGATGAATAAATCCATCCACTAAGAATTTAATTCATTGGTATTCTTAGACACATCAATCAATATGTAATTAGTGTTGGTGATCCAGGTGGATATCAGTGGCCACCCACCTTTTCCAACTGGCTCAAAACAATTTTCTGGCAATTTTGGCAATTTACTATTTTTAGCAGTTTTTAACTTCTAGGGCCATTTTGAGGGCATAAATGAAGGTTTTTCGGGATCGATTTTCTCAATTATATCCAAAGGCATGATTGATCACCCAAAATGAATATTCTCAATGATACCTTTATAATGGGCTATCATACACCTAAAACGGAGATCGTATGCAAAAGTTACGACCCCGGGAAGTTGATGCACCAACTTATCCAAATGGGGCCCACATGACTTTTGGTGCTTCATCTCCTAGGGTTAGGTTTTTGGATGGCTAGGGTTTTTGGCATTCCTTATTATTGTAAAAAGGCCTTCATATCCTCATTGTAATCATCTTCTTGCGAATGCGAGTAGCCGTCACATCTCTTCTCATAGATAAGCTGCCACCATTCTAGTGAGTCTTTCACTTTGTATTTTTATAGTCTCTGTACATTTATTTCATTAATAGAAATCATGTATTATTGTATCTTTGTGTTTATGGTTGCATCTCTGATACATTTCTATTATATTATTAGATATCCGTGATATCTCTATGCGTTTATTTATTATATCTCTTCTCTCATTTCCTGCCGAAAATAATCTGGATCAGTGGTATCAGAGCAGGTTGTTCTTAATCATTTTTCTAATGCATTTCCTCAACGAGGTTTGATTATAGAAAGTTCTTTCTCAAGCTTGTCTCTCTTGAGGAAAATTTCTCTCGCACACCCAAGAAACCCTCAATGGAGGAAGAAAATAAAAACGACAGAGCAGACGATCCTATCAGTGTGTTTCTTGAGCAATCTCTCATGCGACAGAGGGACGAAATGATGGAGAATTTTTCCTACATCCTTCAACACCTCCCAAAAGAATTAGGAACATCTTCATCAAGAGGCCACTTTGGAGGCACCTCTCCTTTCAAGGTACAAGTTAATTTTGGTATTTTTGTATTTGAAGGATAGATAGATGCAAAAGACCTAGAAAAATGGTTAAATATTCTAGAAGGTTATTTCTCTGCTTACAATTTTTCTGACAGAGAAAAGATCACCTTCACACTCCTCAAATCTCTCCCCCATGTCAAACATTGGTGGGAAAATTACTGGGAGAAAAGTTCCACAGAGGAGTCTGGAATATATGGGGTCGAGCCCACTTGGGAATTTTTGTGGATGTGGTAAAGGAAAAATATTACCTTATTGACAACTATGAGGACTAGTACATGACATGGACCACACTATGGAAAGAGAGGGGCCAAGGAGTTCTAGAGTTCACCAATACCTTCCATACCATGTGCATGAGACTGGGTATCAAAGACTCTGAACGACATTTGGTTCTGAAATATCGTGGGGTTCTACACATATACATCCAAACTGAAATGGATTTTCTGGACATCTCATCACTTGGTGCTGCCTATCAATATGGTGTTAAAATCGAGCATAAATTTAAGCACCAGAACAAATGGGAGTTTTGGACTGCAAATATTCAACAACCAAAGTATGACAAAGACGGCCCTAACAAACAGTCTCCCGAAAACCAGTCCAAGCCACAAGAAAATAAGGTTCACGGGAAGACAAAGAAGGACACTGGAAAATGGTGCGATTTCCACAAAATCCCCTAGCACAACACCGATGAATGTCTCTCAAAATAGTCATTGGTGACCGATATCAAAGACAAGGAGCCAAACCCTAATTTAGAATCGGATTCTGAAAATACTGGTAAAGGAAAGATCATTGACGCAGACCCCATTGCTATTTTTGCGACTGCAACAATTCAACCAGAAGAACCAACGAATCTTGAAGATGGGGAGCTTCTTTTTCATTCATAGATGTGGGTAAAGGGGACCCCACTACATTTTATTGTTGATAGCAGAAGCCAGAAGAACCTCATCTTAGCAGAGGTCATCAAACAGTTGGGTTTGTCAACAACACCACACCTGCAACCATACAACATCGGGTGTCTTCGCCAAGGACGAGATCTATCTGTTAGCCAAAAATGTCTATTGGAATATGGCATCCAACCCTTCAAGGATGAGGTATTATGTGATGTTTCCTCACTGGATGTCTTTGATGTTCTCTTGGTCCAACTATATATGTGGAAGCGCCATGCTATTTATGAGTCTCAACCCCGTAGTGTCATTATTAATTTGGGGGGTCATCTCTACAAAATACCAAAGGTAGTTCTGACTACTATTCCACCTAAATAGTGTCGCAAGGTAGTATCTCATACTACAAAATTCATCTTCTTCACAATCTGTTCAAAAGGTGAACATAAGGATACTGCAACCACTACAGCCTCGGCCCCAACACCTTCTATCCAATAGAGGCAGGTCGACAAGATTGCAACAAAGTGTAAAGGTTCCTTCTACACAAATGAATCTCCTATATCCAGACTGGTTAAAAAGTTCCAACCCTTCCAGCCACATGTTCGTGACAACCTTCAACAAGCTAAGCAACGCAACTTCTCCAGCAAGGCAAACAACTCACCAAGATGCAGATTCAACAAACACGTTTCCCTCTCCCCCGGGCACTCAACGCAGTGGATACCATTTCTTCCTAAGGAGGGAGGATTGATCCAAGTGGATATCGGTGGCCACCCACCGTTACCAACTGGCTCAAAACAACTGTCTAGCAATTTTGGTAATTTACTATTTTTAGCAGTTTTTAACTTCCTAAATGAAGGTTTTTTCGAAATCGAGCTTCTCAATGATATCCTAAGGCATGATTGAGCCCCCAAAATGAATCTCCTCAATGATACCTTTCCAACGGGATATCATACGCCTAAAACGAATATCATATGCAAAAGTTACGACCCCAGGAAGTTGATGCACCAACTTACCCAAACAAGGCCCACATGACTTTTGGCACATCATCTCCTAGGGTTAGGTTTTTGTATGGCTAGGGTTTTTGGCATTCCTACTTATTGTAAAAAGGCCTTCAGAGCCTCATTGTAATCATCTTCTTGCGAATTTGAATAGCCGTCACATCTCTTCCCAGAGATAAGCTGCCACCATTCTAGCGATTCTTTCACTTTGTATTTTTACATTCTCTGTACATTTATTTCGTTAATAGAAATTGTGTATTACTGTATCTTTGTGTTTATGGTTGCATCTCTGATACATTTCTGTTATATTATTGGATATCTGTGATATCTGTGTGCATTTCTTTATTATATATTCGCTCTCATTTCGTATCGAAAATAATCGAGATAAGTTGGGCCTCGACCTTCCCATAAACACAGTTTGGGAACTTAGTTGGTATTGGTATATCAACCACAAAAAATGAAAACCAAGCAATGAAGAAACCAAAGAACGGAGAAAAAAATATAAATTTTGCTGAAGCATCCATGTTGATGAAATTGACACTCAATAGGACCACCATTTACAGATCACTCTGGGAGGTCAAACACCTTTACTCGCACACACATAGAGGGGCTCTATACCCCACCAGGTCTTGAACATGGACTATTTAAATGGCAGTGCCCCATCCCGACCACTAAGCCACATGTTGATGAAACAATTAATAAATCAATTAACTCATTATCACATGTTGATCAAACAATTAATTCCTTATTGATTAACTCCAATAAACCAATGCTGGTCTCAGTGAACGATAATCATCATCATCACACACACACACACACATATATATATATATATATATATATATATGTGTGTAAAATTTCTCTAGGTAGCTCCTCACATCCATGATTAACATTGAAGTAAATGTCATCAATGCAAAACATGTATCCTTAACCCCAAGTGGCTCAAGTGATTTGACTTTGTGATTTCCTTTGCCAGTATGCCATCGACATGGCAATTCAAACCACTTGAGCCAACCCTTGGGGTTAATATGTTTGGAAACATCTCATTCCACCCCTAGGCACTTAAGAGAGATTGAGAGTGTTGGTACCTTGCTAGCTGAATTAGTACACAAGGGACAATTATATCACAAGCTAGTTTTGAACTTAGGTGAAGAGGATAACTACTACTCTTCTTAACCACTCAAGATAGATAATTGTCAACAATATATATATATATGTGTGTGTGTGTGTGTGTGTGTGTATGCAAAAAGGCTAAACATTTTAAGTATTTTATTTTTTGTGAATTGCCATCACTAGAATCCCATGAAGCAATCTTTGTCAAAATTGCATTTTTAGATTTGATAAAATTGTTGATTTTAACATAAAACAGATTAAGAGCATCACAATTGCTAATCACAATAACAACTTCAATACTTTGGTTAATAATTGAAGATGTTTGCAGTCAACTGCTATAGATTTACGGAACGAGAACGTTGCGCACCCCAACTCCATCACCAGTTGCTACTCAGAGTGGAAATAGCTCTTCTACTGGTAATATTAATGCAGACTATACACCCACAAGTACAATTAGAGGTGCCTTTGTTGATTCGAGGCAGGAAGAATCGTACCCTGGAATCAATGCCGCTGAATACCATTGGGCATGACAGAATTGGAGGCTTACTTGGTAGGGTTGGGTCAAGGACATTGTTCCATTTAATCGAATTTGACCAAAAACAACAATAAATTTATTATTTACTACTTTTTTCGTAAAGATTTTCAGGACTAGTTTAATTGGCTAATCTATAGTTGCTGATTTTTTGGTAAGAATTTCCATGGTTAATCTAATTAGTTCTCATTATTTCATGGTTACCGTGGTTCTCATTATGTGATAGTTATGACTTTCTATTTGAGAAAAATGATTAAAAAATATTTATTTTTTTCTTAATTAATATCATTTAATTTTAATTATAATTTTAAATAATAATTTAATACAAATTTGTCAAGTATTTTAAATATAATATTTATTTAGTCAAGATTAACATATTAATGTCATCCATTTAGATTCAAATCTTATCTAAGAAGATGATATTGATGATGATGATGATG
>ML807818.1:36549-50204 GCA_009831015.1 Picea engelmannii
TTCATGCATGCCCACCCTTTAGTTATTTAAAAAGAATTTTGTTTTTAAATTATTTACGTAAATTATATTTTCTTTTATTTTAGTTACATTTTATTTTCTTATTTATTTATTATTGATTATCGTAAAATATTTATATATGTTATTTGTTAAATTGTTTATTTTATATATATATATATATATATATAATTTAGGTTAATTTAGTTTGAATTAATTTAAAGTTAATTTAGGTTAATTTAGTATAAAAATATTTTTTAAAGATAATTAAGTAACTTTAAAATTATTAGTATAATCAATTATCTTTAAAAATTAATTAAATTAAATTAATTGTGTATTTAGTGTAAAGTTAAAGTACATTAAAGTTAATTAAAATGTTAGAGGGTCCATGGGTTTTGAACTCAAGACCACCCACCAAGCGAAGTGCCTTAAGAAGAGCACTAACACCAATGCACCACACATATCACTTTTACAAAATAAATTTAGATATAAATAATTTAATTATCAATAGTAGCAAAGTACTACCCTGACGAATAATCTCCGATTATCCAAGTGTCAAGCTCACGATACCTTACACACAACTCATCGAGCCAATCGTCGAGCCCTTCCATTACATTCCACCAATCAAAGTGAAATGCTAAGATCCAATGCCTGAAAGCCACTCTACAATCTTCAAGACTCGCACCTGCAGCCACCGAGACACACAATTCAACGCATATGTACAATGTGCCAAGGAAAGCCCACGAGTCAAGAATCGAAGGATAATTAGTTGTAAGAGAAAATTTTAAAGGAGTTAGACTACGACAAGCAGGAAGGAGGCGACATACACACTAGGAAAGTAAGCTAAAGAAATTGGAGAGTATGGCGCAAGGCTAGCGTAGTTACCGAGCAAGGGAGTCAATATTTTTCTTAGGAAAAGAAATCAAGCTTAGACGCTTTAGCCCTAACCCAACCAATCCCCTAAAGAGAGCAATGTCTGTTTACAGACAAGTAAAGAGAAACTTATGCCTAACACTGTTTTCTAGTTTAAGTACCACCATTTTGAAACATCCTTGAACTCACCCTGACAACTTTGGTTGATGCAGTTTAAATCATACAGGATGGTTAGGACTCGACAGAATCGAGGCAGGGAAGCATCGTCGCAGGCACCGCTAGCGCCACCACCACAATCGCCCGAACTAGCTCTCATACTATGCTCCTTGGAGGCCATAAATGAAACTTTAAAGGGGTGACAATCAACAGGGACGGAGGTGGAACCCCCACCATCTAGAACGGATATTCCAGAAGCATCGAGGGATTCAGGGGGAGGAACTCCACCGAAAGAAATCACTCAAGAATTGTAGAAGATCAAACTTACGAAGTTTGTTGGGGGTCGCACCAGTGAACGCGCGGAAGCATGGTTGGAAGGCATGACAAGGTGTTTTTCCTTAAGGGACTATGTGTCCAACTCAAAGGTGAAGATAACAATTTTTCAGTTAAGAGACAATGCCTTGAACTGGTGGGGCAACCTGGAAAGACAACTGCATATTACCCTAGACACAATATCTTGGGAACTTTTCAAGGAGAGGTTCCGAAGGAAATATCTGCCAGCTTATTATAAAGAACAACAGGTAGGGACGTTTCATGCCTTAGTACAGGGAAACAAAATTGTAGAAGAATATGAGATCAGATTTATGGAATTGGTCAAATATGTTTCATATATGGATAATGACCAACAATAGGTAGAACGCTTCATCTATGGATTGAACCCTAATATAAGAGCTATGCTGCAGATGTGGAAACCTTCTTCAGTAGAGAAAGCTGTGGAAAATGCACCTTATGCGGAGGAACACATGAAATTAACCGGGGGTACAAGACCAACATTTTTGCATCATCCTGGATTCGTCGGAAAGGCCCCTAGGAAATTTTCTAGGGGAGGGGGCTCAAGGCCACCTCCATATGGTAACAGAGTCACACCAAGGACAGTAACCACAGGGATTTCAATGGCAACAAGTGCAACATCTTGTTCATCACCAATGACGCAGAAAGGTCCACGACCATCTCAGTGAACAACTAGTAGGTGTAGGGGTTCCAGGGGAAGGAACTCATTTCAGAGACAGTCACATAAGAGTGTGCAGGTTCAATCTCATGTTACTTGTTGGGGATGTGGAGGACCCCATTACCAGCATGACTACCCAGAGTTACAATCAGGGTTCGTGCATAGAGAAGGAAAGGCACTGATGGGGAGAGAAAGTAGCAGCCACCAGATTTACACAGTGGTTAATAATCGCCAGGCCGAACATCAATCCATGGTGGTGGAGTCATCAGGTACACTAAATCATAGAAATGATAAGATTTTATTTGATTATGGTGCTATAGATAGTTTCATTTCACCATCTGCATTATAAAAGAGTGGGTTGGGAGTCTACGAGCATGATGACTTTAAACAAGTCGAGATGCCTTTGGGGGGAAAAAACGCAGTAGGGCCTAGTGTTGATAATTTTATAGTAAACCTGGGAGTGTGTACTACCAGGTTGAAGGTATATGTCACTGCTCTCATGGAGTACGACCTAATCATTGGAATGGATTGGTTAGAAGCTCATCGAGCTTTGGTAGATTGTTTCACAAAAAGGGTGCTCTGTGTAGACGACGAAGGAAGGCTAGTAGAGATCCAGGGCGTACAGAGAAAAGTGTCATTATGCTTTATCTCAACTATGAAGGTTAAACGATGCTTGAGGCAAGGGTGTCGACTATGTGTAGTGGAAGCAGTGAATGAAAGGAAGGGACCCTCATTACATCAGTACCTGGTATTGTCAGAATTTAAGGATGTTTTTCTGAATGAGTTACCAGGGTTACCTCCTGAGAGGGAGCTTGATTTTACTATTGAGCTAAAACCTGGTGCATAACCAATTTCCAAGACCCCGTATCGGATGAAAGCACCATAACTTTGTGAGTTGCAAATGCAGTTGAAGGAGTCATTAGAATTATGGATAATAAGGCCCAGTGTCTCACCTTGGGGTGCACCAATAATTTTTGTAAAGAAGAAGGATAGATCCTTACGACTGTGTATAGACTACAGGGACTTGAATCGTGCTACAGTGAAAAATAGGTACCCAATTCCGCGAATAGATGACCTCTTCGATCAGATGAAAGGAGCAACGGTATTCTCAAAGATCGATTTGCGATCAGGGTATCATCAGTTAAGGATTAAGGAAGGTGATATTCCAAAAACTAACTTTCGAACTCGGTTTGGACATTACGAGTTTGTCGTGTACTTTTCGGATTGACCAATGCACCAACAGTATTCATGAGCCTCATGAATGACGTATTCCAGAAGTACTTAGACCGTTTTGTACAAGTCTTTCTAGATGACATCCTCATCTATTCCAAGAATGAAAGAGAACATGAGGAACACCTATGAGTAGTGTTATCTTGCCTTAGGGAGAACAAATTGTATGGGAAGTTGTCAAAGTGTTCCTTCTTCTAGATAGAAATTCATTATTTAGGTCATATCATTTCCGGTGAAGGAATCTCTGTGGACCCAGAAAAGGTAAATGCCATTATGGAGTGGCCAATGCCGAAAAATGCCCATGAGGTGAGAAACTTCATGGGGCTAGCAGGTTATTATCGAAGATTTGTGGAAGGGTTCTCCAAAATAGTGAAACCCATCACCACTTTGCAATGCAAGGGGGTCAGGTATGAATGGACAGAAGAATTTGATAGTGCATTCATTGAGCTTAAGAGGTTACTAACTAGTGTGCCAATTCTATGAGTGTCGGATATGGAAAAGGACTTCACAGTCTACATGGATGCCTTGAAGCAAGGGCTGGGGGCCGTGCTAATGCAGGATGCAGGAGTGATAGCCTATGCATCAAGAAAGTTGAAGAAACATGAAGAGATACATGTGACTCGTGATTTAGAGTTGGCAGCTGTACTGCTAGCTATGAAACTTTGGAGGCACTATCTTGTTGGGCGAAACTTTGAGCTTAAAATGAACCATCAAAATTTAAAACATATCTTCATTCAAAGAGATCTGAATGCCAGGCAAAGGCGATGGAGTGAGTTTATGAGTGAATACAATTTTGGTATTTCGTACATCAAGGGGAAGGAAAATGTGGTCATAGATTCCTTGAGCAGGCGACCACGTGTCTTCTCCTTGATACCCTTAAAAGTCAATCTGAGGGAACATGTGTTGACACAAATCCAAGGAGATAGTTGGTATTTAGAGGTTACTTCAAACCTCCAGAGCACGAGGCAGTTAGATCCAAAGTATGAAGGATATAGTCTGGAAGTAGATGGACTATTAAGATATCGGGGAAGGATGTGCATCCCTCAAAGTGGGGATATTTGAAGCATCATATTGAAGGAAGACAATAGAGACTTTTATTGTGCACATCCAGGTGTGAAGAAGATGTATGCATACATGAGGAAGCTCTTCTTCTAGGTAGGAATGAAGCATGATGTAGTCCATTTTGTTGCCAATTGCCTAGAGTGTCAACAAGTGAAAGCCGACCACCATCACCCGACAGGTCTCCTACAACCACATGATGTTCCTATGTCCAAGTGGGAATTCATCTCTATGGATTTTTTTGTGGGATTTCCGCTCACATCTCATAGACACAATGTCTGTAATGATCCCAAGCCATTATGCCAGGATCATCACAGTTTTGGTGTCTTTTAGAACCTTTTTCTGGTTGTGGTATTTCATCAAACAGTTTGTTGATCTATTTGTTTAGATGTGTTTATATGTGTGTATGCAGCAAATAACAGAAAGAGATAACCATGGAACATACCTCAACCGTATGCAATAAGATAGACAAGCCAAAACATCTCAAATCTTCTTTATTCATAAAATAGAAGAACCTGCTACAATGGAGATGTCGATCTCGAATGCTCAATAGATGGCCAAGATGATAGACAATGGATAACAAGTATGATCTGCTACAAAATTCTCCCGACAATAAAAAATAAGCCTCTAAAGGCTTCATAAGAGATGAAGACCAATATAACTGCCTAAGCCCTCACTACTGGAAGATGCCAAACTCTGCTGGATAACTGAAGCTCCTCAACAATTTGGCCCTGGTGCCAAAGATGTCCAATCATCTCAAGAAAGGTGTCAAATAGTAGATCGGGTGATGGTAAGAATAAACCAGGTTTCTGAATCTCCAAGATCCCTCTCAATCTCTGTAGATCGGAAATCCTCCACTGAATGGTGCGCCCCACTGGATGACTGAAGCCCTAGATAATTTGGTCGTGATGGAGGAGGCCTCCAAATTATTTGAAACTCTCCACAATGGTAGATCAGGACACTGCAATGAGAACCCAAGTGCTCAAATCCTTAAAATACCTTCTAGATCCTTAGATCTAGCTACTCTCCAAATAATGGTGCGCCCTCCTCTTGGGAATACGTCCCACTCTCAATACAAATCGATCCTCCACTGAAAGACTCTGGAAAACCACCAAGAATGATGCCAAGACACCTACAAAGGAAACCCAATACCTGAAATTCCCAGAATCCCTTCTCCTCAGCTAGGACGAATCCCTCCTCAATGAATGGTGCGCCCCCCTTGCCGAAAACCCCCAACTGGTGTGCCCTCTCTCTATCTGCACAAGCAATTGATGTGGAATCCTCCTGCAACTGAGCAGATCTGGAACCCGAATGGTGTGGGAGAATATTGCAGCTCCGAGACCAAGATTGGGGCAAGATAGGTGGGATATTTCACCACCGAATTGTCCTCTAGTGTTTGTTAAGTCAAAACCCTCAAAACCCCCAATGTTGGGCTCACTAGCTAGAAGCCAGAAATCAAAACATAAACATACATGAATCCATGAGAGGAGGCCCTTGCCTTTACTTTATACTTTTTGGCTTGTCCCTCCAAAGTGACATTCATTTTATTTATATTTAATTAATTAATTAAATCACTTTAATTAATTAATTAACCTTTTTACCTTTGAAAAGCTCCTTATCCTCTTTTTGTGGCTTCCCTGGCCACTAAAAGTCACTTCTAGCCATCCCATCATGTAGTGTTGCTCCTCCCGATTCCAATGAGCTATTACACTGAGAGGTTCCTCCAAGTAATGTGCCCAAAATGACCTCTTCAGTGAATTCCATTGACTTATAGCTCAAAATAGTCAAAATCATGGAAATCGTCGGAATGCAACGAAACCAAAGCCAACCTGTGCGGAATGGCTCATAATGATGGAATATGATCATCAATGCAAGTTGGACCCCAAAATTCCTCTTAAATACCCTTTTACTCGCTCTAGCATCCATCTGGCTACTCTGGTCATCATAAATCTTTGCCATGTGATGATGTCCCAAAGTGGGGACATTACAGTCCTCCCTGCTAGAAAATTGTTTGTCCTCAAGAAATACCCAAATCCCCCGAAGTAAAATACCAGGATCCCATGTCCACCTGTGGGATACATAGTAGAACCCATCCAATGATGAACAATAGCACACTCCACCCCTTGGATCCCATATTAGGAAGTGAAATGCAATACTCTGTGAAGAATAGTCCTGGAAGATATCAACCTTCTAAACCTTTTGCACCTGACCCATGCACTCATCTCAGAGTGATTCCATCCTCCAATTATCTACCAATATCCACACGGTCTCCATAAACTACACATGATGATGCCAGAATGAGGTACTGCAAGATCTTCGTGAGGCACCCTCAAGCGTTGTGCTAAATGGAAAGTTAGAATAACTTTCCCCTACAATTGTCCACTCTCCCCAGTCGGTCAATGAAATGCTCAATCCTGCGATCCCCAGGTCCCATGCTAACCTCTATCAATGATCCTCCTGATCACACTGCACTACTCTGTCCATGACTGTCTGTCCCCTGCATACATACAAGATCCTCCTCGCCGGGATCCTCAAGATGAAATACCTGTGACCACCGAACCTGCTGCCCAAAAAATGTATCGGCATAGACACATATGTATAAGAAGTACCTGTCCAAATGTCTCCATGCCCTATCATGATGATCAAGAGGAAGAAAAGGTCTCACCCCATAGGACAAGTACCTGCCGACCCACTCCAAACCAACCCAAGGTGGAGTGTGTGGCTCTCTACCGCCACCTAGGTTGTCATGTAGTGAAACATCCTACTAACCAAGTGAACTCCTGTATCCCATGGAAAACTTGGAAGTTTATCACTTCCAGTATCTGTTAGATTCTCTTCTGCTGGGTTGATCATTGTCAGAAGCCCACTGCGCTCATCTGTCATCACCAGATCTATGATTCTCACCATCACACACCAAGTCTCAATTGTCTATCTAACACAGTCCACCTCTAACCTGTTGTATGCCATAAAAGTACTCTTTTCATATAGTGTCAACCTACTCACTCTACATGCCCCCAGCCATGGCCTATCCCTCCTCATGCTATTGTCTATGATAAAAGTGTCAGGATAGGCTAATAGAAACATATGCAACTGACTGTAGGATTGGGAGGTATCACATGCTTTGGTCAATCCCAATGATTCGACCAGAAGATCATCCATCGGTATCCATGAAAGATGCTCTCCTGTGGTCATCACCGAGTCCCAACCATCTAGTACAACCAGAAGTAACCCCTCCGACTGCTGGTCAACCAACCTCCATCTCTCATCTACCATGCAACTACTGAAACGGTGAAGGTGATCTCCCACAACTATGTGCTGCTACAGAGGAGTGACATCTACATACTCCCCTGAGTGTGTCTCCTCCCTGCAAGGCACTATACCCCTCTGAATTCCACCATACACCTAGGCATCTCTCTGTGAGCTATCACTCATCATGGTATGCTCTGGCATACTCATGTCATCTCTCGCAAACTCATGCTGCATCACAGATCCTGGGCGTACAGCTGGATCAATATCTATATGGAGATCAACCACTCCCAAGACACAAATGGAAGTGTCCCCCATCGACTAGTGCTCCTCTGATAGATCATCAACATCCTCTATCAATGTGACTGACTGATACATATGACTGTCCACTAAGACAGATGAAGTGGATCTCTGACGAATATCCTCAAGAGACCCATCTGATATAGACTTTGATTATTGAAGGGCGGTCTGTGTGCCTCTCAAGAATCCTCGAGTGCTCTCCAACTCCCGAGTGAGTCGGTCTACCTCCAACTCCTTCCCCCTCAGGGCCCTATGATACAACTCGCCACTACCCAATAGGTAGTCTCTGTCTGTCAACAACTGCTGGTAGTCAGTCCTCATCATAGACACTCTCTCCCGGAGAGTGTGAAAATCATCCATGGAAAGTCCTCCATCTGAGCTACCCTGTGCCACTGATTCTCTCCAACCATAATCTGCCATCACTTCATGCATGTCATCAATATGTCTAGTGGTTGCCCTGATCATAGCCTCACTAACTCCCAACTGTGCTTCTAAGTGGTGTGACTCCTAATCATAGTCATGTTGGGGTACCCCCTCATGCCTCTCACTGCTAGTTCCATCACTAACAACAATCTCTGCAGAAGATAAAGTGATGAACTGCCTGTTGTCTACTATGCCACTAGGTACTCCTGTATTCCACTGCATCCCATCACTAGATGCCATCTCCCCTTGACTCACACTGTATCTTGTATGAGCAGTTGTATCCTCCTGTGCACTCAACCTGCTACTATCATCTGTGCCTGGAGCACATATAGCTATATCCAGACACGCGCTATCGTCATCCTGACTGCCAAAGAGTGCATCCTCATCCATGCAATATGTTCCTGGAATTAAGTTCTCCATCCACCTATCAACCTGTTCCATCTGCTCAACCACTGGAGTCTCCAATAGGTGTGACTCCATATCCTCTGACTGACCTGTATGTGTGGGGTCAACTACATGTACGTCCTGTACCTCCTCCTGGATCTGTGGATCTACCTGTCCATGGTGTGCATCGCTCACACTAGGCTCATCCATCATACCTAACGTGCCACTGATCTCCTCATCTGACGTGGCTATCATGGGTGTCTGAACAGGTGTCAGATGTGTCACGGCCCCCATAGGAATCTCATCATCTCTAGGTACTAACATGTGTGACTCCTCACTAGTGTCACCACTCTGCTGAGGCATAAGGTCATCAATGGTATGTGACGTGTCGACTGAGACACTGGGGCTATCATCCTATCCATCTAGCTTCCTATCCACTACACAAGGGTCATCCTCCTCCTCAAGCATGCAAGCATCACTAGCCTCTGTGAAAGAGTCATCATCACTATCCTCTGAGGTAGAGTCACTATCACTAGCCTCTGTGCAAGAGTCACTGTCATCATCCGAATGCTCTAAATCCACATCTATCGCTCCATCCTCACACACCTCACCCTCACTGTCATGACATGCCTCAATAATGTGCTCCTGAACTTTACCCCTGCGCCTATGATCTAGTTCCCATGGCCCCTTGCAACTGCGGCAAGGTTGCATGCTCCTACTGGGCGTGGGGTTTCTCTTTTCTTCCCACCATATAGATGCTTCTTTTTTCTTTTCACCTGCTATGATCATCCCCTCTAAAATATCCCATTTTCTCCAATGGGGATTTCTAAAGGCTGCATATTGTAGGAAGGTTATTGTTGCTTTAGTTTCCTTTCTAAGTCCGTCATACATGATCTCCAACCATGGTATCTCAAAGGCTATCTTATCCACTTCTTTCCAACTATCCATTTATCCCTATGGAAGACCCCCCAGGTTTGCAAGATTTAAGTTCTGATACCACTGTAATGATCCCAAGCCATTATGCAAGGATCATCACGGTTTTGGTGTCTTTTAGAACCTTTTTCTGGTTATGGTATTTCATCAAACAGTTTGTTGATCTATTTGTTTAGATGTGTTTATATGTGTGCATGCAGAAAATAACAGAAAGAGATAACCATGGAACATACCTCAACCATATGCAATAAGATAGACAAGACAAAACATCTCAAATCTTCTTTATTCATAAAATAGAAGAACCTACTACAAGGGATATGTCGATCTGGAATGCTCAACAGATGGCCAAGATGATAAACAATGGATAACAAATATGAGTTGCTACAAAATTCTCCTAACAATACAAAATAATCCTCCAAAGGATCGATAAGAGATGAAGACCAATACAAGTGCCAAACCCCTCACTGCTAGAAGATGTCACGCTCTGCTGGATAACTGAAGCTCCTCAACAATTCGGCCCTGGTGCCAAAGATGTCCAATCATCTCAATAAAGGTGTCAAATAGTATATCGGGTGATGGTAAGAATAACCCAGGTGTCTGAATCTCCACGATCCCTCTCAATCTCCGTAGATCTGAAATCCTCCACTGAATGGTGCACCCCACTGGATGACTGAAGCCCTAGATAATTTGGCTCTGATGGAGGAGGCCTCCAAATGATTTGAAACTCTCCACAATGGCAGATTAGGACACTGCAATGAGAAACCGAGTGCTCAAATCCTTAAAATACCTGCTAGATCATTAGATCTAGCTACTCTCCAAATAATGGTGTGCCCTCCTCTTGGGAATACGTCCCACTCTAAATACAAATCGATCCTCCACTGAAAGACTCTGGAAAACCACCAAGAATGATGCCAAGACACCTGCAAAGGAAACCCAATACCTGAAATTCCCGGAATCCCTTCTCCTCAGCTAGGACGAATCCCTCCTCAATGAATGGTGTGACCCCCTTACCAAAAACCCCCAACTGGTGTGCCCTCTCTCTATCTACACAAGCAACTGATGTGGAATCCTCCTGCAACTGAGTAGATCTAGAACTAGAATGGTGTGGGAGTGTATTGCAGCTACGAGACCAAGCTTGGGACAAGCTAGGTGGGATCTTTCACCACCGAATCGTCCTCTAGGGTTTGTTAAGTCAAAACCCTCAAAACCCCCAATGTTGGGCTCACTAGCTAGAAGCCAGAAATCAAAAGATAAACATACATGAATCCATGAGAAGAGGCCCTTGCCTTTCCTTTATACTTTTTGGCTCACCTTGTCCCTCCAAAGTGACTTTCATTTTATTAATATTTAATTACTTAATTAAATCACTTTAATTAATTAATTAACCTTTTTACCTTTGAAAAGATCCTTATCTCTCCTTGTGGCTTCCCTCGCCACTAAAAGTCACTTGTAGCTATCCCATCCTGTAGTGTTTCTCCTCTTGATTCCAATGAGCTATTACACTGAGAGGTTCCTCCAAGTAATGTGCCCAAAATGACCTCTTCAGTGAATTCCATTGACTTATAGCTCAAAATAGTCAAAATCATGGAAATCGTCGGAATGAAACGAAACCAAAACCAACCTATGTGGAATAGCTCATAATGATGGAATATGATCATCAATGCAATATGGACCCCACAATGCCTCTCAAATACCCCTGTACTCTCTCTAGCATCCATCTGGCTACTTTGGTCATCATAAATCTCTGCCCTGTGATGATGTCCCAAAGTGGGGACATTACAATGTCATTCTTGTGATAGTGGATAAGTTAACAAATAGTGCTCATTTTATTCCGGTTAGAGACACTTACGATGTCACTGATGTGGCACGTGTGTTTGTAAGTGAGGTTATCCGTTTGCACGGGATACCTAAGAAGATCATTTCAGATAGGGACTCCAGATTCAATTCTAGGTTTTGGACAAGTTTGCAGTCAGCGTTGGGGAATCAGTTGAACTTAAGCACAACTTATCATCCTGAAATAGATGGGAAAACTGAGAGAGTAAATCAATTAATGGAAGACATGCTCAGGATGTATGTCATGGATAATCAAACCCAGTGGGAGAAGTACCTACCTTTGGTAGAGTTTGCCCACAATAACAATTTTCATAGCTCCATCAGAATGCCACCATACGAAGCTCTATATGGAAGGCCATGCAGAACGCCATTGAGTTGGGATAGACTAGAATACTGAGTAACAGTTGGGCCATAATTGATTCAAGATATGGAGGAACAAGTGATTTAGATTAGGCAGAGACTAAAGGAAGCACAGGATAGGCATAAAAGTTATGCGGACGCACACAAGACTGACCGAAGTTATGAGGTGGGAGACCAGGTTTTCATTCGTATGAGGCCTAATAAGAGTACCATATGGTTCGGGAAGGGGACAAAATTGTCACCTTGATTTATAGGACCATTCAAAATCCAAGAGAAAATTGGACCCATTGCCTATCGTCTCGTACTGCCACCCCACTTGCATAAAACTCATAATGTATTTCATGTATCGTTTTTACATCATTATGTTGCTAATGAATCACATAAACTAAGTTGGAAGGAATTGCGGGTATCGGACGTGGGAACCCTCATAGTAGAACCGTTATGCATATTGTACCGTAGAGTCCAACATCTCAGGAACCATATGGTAGACTAGGTTAAGGTCCAATGGGACAAGTATAGTCCAGGATCTGCTACTTGGGAAGATGTCGAGACATTATGATGAGACTATCCCTCACTTTTTTGACCACCTCGAGAATATGTTTCTCGAAGGTGGGGTGTATGCAACACCAACTTTTGACTTAGACAACTAGGATTTACCTGAGGCTTACTTATATTATTTTCTCTTCACAGTGAAACTATTAAATGATACACTTAAACTTTTAAGACATATGAACCGTTATGAATGTTTAAATGTTATTGATGATGATAAATATAATACAATCTACTATGTGAATGCAAATTTTATGAATGTTTAAATGTTATTGATGATGATGAATATAATGCGATCTACTATGTGAATGCAAATTTTATGAATGTTTAAATGTTATGGATGATGATGAATATAATGCGATCTACACCGTGAATGTAAATTTTACGAATGTTTAAATATTATTGATGATGATGTATATGATGTGACATATTGTGAGAATGCAAATTTTATGAATGTTTAAATGTTATTGATGATGTTGGATATGATGTAATCTATTTGGTAAATGATAATTTTAGGAATGGGTGTCAAAATTGAATTATGGGATATTACGAGATCTATTTCTAACTTGAAAAATTGATGTTAAGTTGTTGGTACACGGATACCGAATTGAAATGATGATTGCATGCAAAAACATGCTGATAATGCATAGAAATGTATGAGTTTGTGTTATAGACTAATCTGCAGGTTATGGGCTATGAAATAGCCAACGTAATGATGATGAAAGTGGATATCCTGACCACTAGACGAGAAACATTATGGTACGAATATTTGTATGTGAAATTATATTGTTTTGGATGCATTTCTATGATATGTGGACTAGTGCAGGATTTCAGATGGAGACTGCCCAAAACCGAATAAACGATGACAAAAATCCCAACAACATGGTGCCACTGTATATTCCATTGTAGGGTGTGGATCCTAGTTATGATTAGGAGGGGTGGAGGCATTTCCCACCGTGTATCCTCCGAAACCTGAAGTCATGGGAGGACATTGTTAGTTCACGCTCCCCAAGACGTGTGATGATGACCGTCAGTTTCCTGCTGGGGAAGTTTGGTCGAGATAGTGACACTTCCACTTACGGGTTCTATTTGGAGTTAGGTCAATATAGTTGACACTTTAAGACAGTCCAACAGAGGAAGGATATGAATGGAGATGGAAGTAGGTTAGGGAGGAAGGATGAGTAGAAATAATTTAGAAAGTATGGAGATTTGTCTGATGGTGAAATTTAAATGTTTTCCCTTCTAAAAAGAAAGTGTGTATATATGAATATTCATAATTACATAACTAAACCACAACTGTCTAAAT
>ML807818.1:50304-84325 GCA_009831015.1 Picea engelmannii
TGGAGCAATAAACCAAGTGATTTTTATTTTTAAATGGTGATCAAGTACTTTGAAGCCCTTTGTTTCAATAGTCATAAATTATTTCCAAAAGGTGATGGCCTTATTTCCATATTCGAAAACGAAAAGTGATCAAATTTTTACAATATGTTTAAAATTGGCTAGAGGTGGATTGTTAATGCCTCCCCTCTTGATTTGAATCTTCTTTAATACATAATTGAATGCTTTGAGTGAAAAAATAATAAAATATATTTATTAAAAAATAATGTATTTTTCACTATTTAAATTGGATTTAATCATCATTGAGGTAATGTCAAATAAATTACATGAATGGCCATTAATTGAATGCATAAATGAGGTATCATCACATTTATTTCTTATAAGTCCTAGTTCAACTTATGAAGTGTGTGAAGGTAATTACATTTTTTTAACGGTAATTTTCTAATTTTCATTGAAATAGTTCAATACTAAGAAAAGTTGTGCTAGTAAGATTCGTTTTTGCTATTTTCAAATTTTTTTAATAAAAATTTCTATTTTTCATTGGAATGGGGTCAATATTGAAACATATAGTGTGTTAGTAAGACCTATCTCTAATGTTTAAAAAAAAATTCAAAAAAAATCTGTATTTTTTTTTGGAATGGGCCAATACCCCAACAAATGTCTCAGTAAGATTCATGTTTACTATTTTCAACATTTTTTTGATAAAAGGTTCTTCAATTTTCATTAGAATAGTGTAAATAGCTTGAGACAAGTAATGTTAGTAAGATTGGTTTTTACTATTTTCAATTTTTTTTCGGAAAAAACTCCCATTTCTTATTGGAGGGTCAATAGTTCAAGGAATGTTGTGCTAGTAAGACTCATCTTCACTATTTCAAATGTGTTTTTGACAAAAAAATCATTCTTTCATTGGAATGCGTTAATATGCCAAGACATGTTCTGTTAGTGTAAGACTCATCTTATCTTCTTTCAACATTTTTTTATTATTATAAAAACTCCTCATTGATCAATACCCAAAGACAAGTTGTGCTACTAAGAATCAACTTCATTATCATTCAAGATAAACATTATCCATGCTCATTGGAATGGGGTTAATACCAAAATATATTCATCTTGACTATTTTCATAAATTTTTTGATAAAATTCATATTTTCATTGAAATGGGGTCAATACCCTATGCATGTTGTGTTAGCAAGGATCATCCCCATTATTTAAAACATTTTTTTATTATGGTAGAATTCCTCACTTTTCATTGGAATGAAGTTAATACTCTAAGATATGCTGTCTTAGTAAGACTCATCTCTATTAATTTCAAGATCTTGTTGACAAAAGAGTCTCTTTATCTTTTGAATGGATCTATACCCTTTGTCATTGTGACATCCCAAAAAAATAAAATATTTTTAAAATTTAAATCTGCTGAAAATTCATTCCGTTTTTAGTAAATTCTAATTTGGAAAAATTTTTCCATTTATGGCAATTCCAAATTTCGAATTTGATGATTGTAATTAATTATTATGACTGTTGGGCAGAGACCTGATTTGACCCAACTAATTATTTGACTATGACACTTGTATGAAAACAAAATATTTTATATTGATTGCAGGAGGACAAATGGAACAACCATATTAAATTTAGTTGACCATGCCTCCATGAGTGGGGAACACATTGGAATTAACTCTGGGTTGATTGTTACAAGTGGAAAATCATTGATTTGGCCATTGGCAGCCCCTAAAAACCAGGGATTTAGAAAGCTGCAAAAATTCCCAAGGGAGGGAAAAAAGTCCTGAGAAAATTAATAAAGAGCATATGTGAGGAGGCAGGACACTGCCAAGTATGCTGGGAAAGAAGATGATGAATTTTCTTTGTTTCTTGTTGTTCTGAGCACTACTGTGTGAGTGTGAGGCAAGGGGGATACTGCTAGAATTGAAGGACATTGTTGGAGAGGAGATTTCAATTCTCCTTCATGGACTCATGGTAAGGCTAGGGGGTGAATCAGGCAAGTAAGATTGGCTGCCCTATTCTACGGTTGGGAGGAATGTGGTTGTTCCCTTTGGCTTCCCGCAAATTTGATTCAGATATGAAACTCTACCTTATCCTAGTTAAATGTCATGTGCTGCAATTTGTTTACTTCTATGTATGAATGTCTGGTTGAATACTGTGGTGGGAATATCTATCATTTTACTCCCTAGTCGTTAGCTAGAAATGGACTTATCTATTTAGATGTGATGTGGAGTAATTATTAAGGTCATTGAATGTATTAACCGGTAAGATGAGACCTGTAAAGTTACTAATCTCTTAATAGAATGGACCACAGACCATCCCTATCTGTTTAATTAATTTTTTGTTGATAAAAAAGGAATAAAATTGGTTGCATAACGTGAGGGAAGTTGCACGTGCCAATGTCTATGGAGAATTATATTTCCTGTAGATGATTATAGTATACAATGAGCCTCCTCTAATGAGTATACAATTCAAATTCAAAACAAATATACCCTACATCATTGAAGTATTATTCGATATGCACGTAAACATGTACAGTTATTTTTATGAACCGATATATATATTATAATGGGTGTTCTGTATCAGTGGAACAATGACACTGGAGTAAACTGACTACAATAGAATCCGGAAGAACTAAGTGGATATATAAATGTATAAATAGAAAAATAATTCCAAAAAACTCCACAGACCCCATTACAGAAAGACTTGAGTATATATATAATTCAATATGGTTATGACAATAAACTAGAAATGACTCTATTAATCAAAGGTGCACCTATAGCATAACCGCAATTTTTTTGTCGTAGTAATAATGCTATCTATTTTCTGGTGAGTGGACCGATAAAGGCTTGTTTAATAGATGTAATAGAAACATAAGGTAAATGGCATACAATGCGTAAGCCCAAAATTAATTTTATATCAAAATATAAGTATAAATGAAAATCTAGGAGTTATCGCACAGTTTCTGTGAAAAAACAAAACCCTTAGGCGTAGTGCTATGCATGGCCGAATCATTTTGGGAAGGGATTGTACAATCAACAGTGAGATTCAATTCTGGAAAAATAACTAGAATAACTCAGAAAATTTTTGAATCTATAATAACAAAACCGTTTTCGAAATATATAGAGGAGAGTGTTAAATACAGAAAGTGACAGATTAGAATCCCATATCCACATCAAAATGACACTCAATATATAATGAGCACATTACTTAAATGGAACGACTGTCTAGTTATCAAAAATCCAACCAGGCGTAGGCTTGGCTTATTGTTCTATGTACCCAAAATATTTATACAAATCAGGGCGTACCTTGTATCAACTAATACAAAACTTGGAACTAAAATCGTCAGACTTTAGGAACGGGACATAGCCTTGACCATCAGTGCATGTAAACGCGAAATGACTTAGACAGAAGGGCATTGTGTTGGAACCTGAATAACTCTTGAAGGAGTGAAGAGGGCATCCCCATACTTCGGCGTCATGAAACCTACACAAAATAATGTGAAACGTTATTGTAATGACCCTGCTTAAATAGATGTATAGGGATTATTAATTATAATTAATTTGATAATGTGACTGTCCTAATATGTTAGTTAAACAATAATTATTTCTTAATAATATTAACTAATTAATTATTATTAATTACTTGTTCATATCTGTCAATGATTAATTGATTATTAATTGTCTCATTAATTATTTGAGTAAAGAATTAAAGGGGTTAATAATTCAATTTATTAAAGACTTACGTATACGGGGGGAAGAAACATTAAATATAGGGATAAGATATTAAATATAGGGATAAGATATTAATGAAGGGATAAGATATTAATGAAGGAGATAAGATAATAAAGGGGGAGATAAGAAAATTAATGAGGGGGAAGGAGAGTCGGTGAAGGGGGATATGACGGGGAGGAGTCTTACGACGGAGGATCATTATTTTGGGGGGAGAATTCTGGAGGATACATTAGTCTATTCTTTTTGGGCTATGTGATATTTTTTTAGTGGGAGGAATTTGATTTTGGTGGTTTTTGGTGAATCAGAAGCAGGGGGCACCGGGTCATTGAGGGTTTTGGGCACGGCGACCAAGATTCCTTTCGGTTTCCTGGAGCTGGGAAGCCGGATAGGCTGCTCCTAGCTGGCTGGGAGGTTAGTCGGTTTTGGCAGAGTTGGGTTAGTGCATCAGGTTGGGCAAGGCAGCAGGGGAAGGACAACCATATGAGCAGAAATTATCATCAGAAGAAGGTAATTTATTTATGAAATTGCTAAGTTATTTCCATGTTGCAGTTAAATTTTAAATTCTGTCAAATATTATATGCTCATATGATGGCGAACAAATTATTTATGTATGAGAAATAATTATATGTTTAAATTGTATTAAATTTATAATTTAATTTAGTATGGTCACTACACATGGTATCAGAGCTATTTGTTTGAAATCTGGGCCCGAGGGCCAAGCTCTAGCTCCAACTCCACCTCCTGCAAGACAAATCCACTGATATCTATTATATGACATTATAGGCATATAAATAGGCATATATAAAAGACATTTATTTAACTATAAAAAAATAAATATACATATAAATGGAGTAATATATATATATATATATATATATATATAGAAATAGAAATAAAATAAATTATAAAAACATTGGGTCGAGAACAGGCCTTGAGAATGCAAGGAAACGTAAAGTCGTCGGGCTGAATGCATGTGCACTGCATTTGGCAGTAAAGTTCCAGAGATCGTCAAAATTTAAATTTGATCTAAAATAGTCACACAACCAACAAAACCCTACTGAACTAAACAAAATTAAAAAAAAAAACATAATGAATAAATTATCACTTCAAATACCTTAAAACAAATTAAAGAAAAAGCAATGGAAGAGCTTCACGATATCTCTGTAAACCATGAACAATTTTTCCATCCAAAAACTCTCTGGTCTCTTGGTCCCAGCATTCCAAAACCTAGCCAAAAGTTCCTTCCCCAATTTTTTTGAGTATTTTGTCTAATCTTGATAATGGCGCATGTCCCACGAAGCTGTTAACTTCCGACGCTTTCTGGGATGGACCTCTATGAAGTAAGACGGGTATTCTGCAACGCAGCCATGGCCACCGAACCAGATCAACCAGATCTCGATCCTCCGGGCCAGAGCACAGTCTCTGGGTTATGTTTCTCTAGGGTTTGAAGGTGCCAAATATAAACAAATTAAAGAGAAACAAAAATTATTGGGCCCGAAGTCCCAATCTACAAGTTAAGCCTCAAACTTATCAAACATTTAATCGAAATGTCGAGCCAAGCACCAAATCTCGACACGATTCCCAAGAACTGAGTGCCATTCCATGAGGAGGGAGGTCGATGGGTGTATACAGAGATATGGAAAAATTAAACAGAGATAGGCATATTTATATACAGAGATATGGAAAAATTAAACGAAGATAGGCATATTTATATATAGAGATAAGGAAAAATTATTGGTTGAAGGGCAATCTACAAGTTTTCTAGTAGTCTAACGCTGGACATCAAACACAACATGTGTTAGCCATGCATTACAACACACAAATCAAAGCCTAGTGCCCAAGCTCAAATCCACATGAAGGAAGAGCACACGGGGTCAAGGTAGAGTGCTCTACACGTCCACAGTGTCAATCACCGACCACAACACAGTGTGGGTTAACACACAACCAATGCCCCAAATGTCCAAGCTGTCGAGGAGGAGGAGCCGCACGCTACACAAAGGAAAAAAAACAATTTTTTTTATTAATAAACAAAACAAACCAAAAAAAAAAAAACCTAGCGCATGCAAAGCTCCGACCAACCAAACAAAATTATTTTTTAGACACAAAATTGTTTTTTATCCAGATAATCTTGACTGTTCATTTCAGGCCAGCAAATGCCACACCACGCAGTGCGCGCATGCCAAGCTAAGCCACCAAGGAGAGCCCACAAGGGCACGACTGTGTTGCACTATACGTCCACAATCCAAACATGTAAGATGTTAGCAGCTTTGGCAATGGGGACAGAGAGAAATTTGGCAACCTCGTCTAATGTGAGAGACTCATCCCAACTAATTCGTTGGGGGGGGGGGACATCCCAAGCTTTTGCATTTTATTACATAATGGATTTATGCATGGATTTTGCTTCAAACTGGAACTTCGGCGTTGGTTCTGACTCCTGACTAAGGGTCATTTCAACTTCCTTATGTGTGTCTCTTCTCACACGATTCATGCTTTACCACTTCTGAATGGTCTCACTTTGCAAGGAGCTTTCCAGGTGTTATTTTCATATAAGATGAACTACCATACTTAGTTGATTCCTCGCTAGCTTTGTCACATTTTGATGATGCAAGGATCATCATTTTGTATGGCTTCATAAGAACTTGCACACATCGGTTCCATTCGAGTCCACGTTCCGCCTAATATATCAAGAAATTTCCTCTGCTCGAAATAAAACCCTCTTACCACACATCGGTTCCATTGGAGTCCAAGCCACGAGATGTGCGCAACATAATACAACTTACAAGCCAGCGACCAATGTCAGAAACCAATCACCAGACAAAAGAGGAGGAGAATCCATGAGGGAAGGCCATGGCGGCCGACCGCGTAACCAGAAACCTCGCAAGATGAAATAATGAGGAAAAGAGGAATTAGGGTTAAGGAATAGTTTAGAGTTTAGGTATGAAGAGCTGGAGGGAATGAGGGAAGCACGTGGGCTTCATGCATGCCCACCCTTTAGTTATTTAAAAAGAATTTTGTTTTTAAATTATTTACGTAAATTATATTTTCTTTTATTTTAGTTACATTTTATTTTCTTATTTATTTATTATTGATTATCGTAAAATATTTATATATGTTATCTGTTAAATTGTTTATTTTTTTTATAAATATATGTATATATATATATATATATATAATTTAGGTTAATTTTTTTGAATTAATTTAAAGTTAATTTAGGTTAATTTAGTATAAAAATAATTTTTAAAGATAATTAAGTAACTTTAAAATTATTAGTATAATCAATTATCTTTAAAAATTAATTTAATTAAATTAATTGTGTATTTAGTGTAAAGTTAAAGTACATTAAAGTTAATTAAAATGTTAGAGGGTCCATGGGTTTTGAACTCAAGACCACCCACCAAGCGAAGTGCCTTAAGAAGAGCACTAACACCAATGCGCCACACATATCACTTTTACAAAATAAATTCACATATAAATAATTTAATTATCAATAGTAGCAAAGTACTACCCTGACGAATAATCTCCAATTATCCAAGTGTCAAGCTAACGATACCTTACACACAACTCATCGAGCCAATCGTCGATCCCTTCCATTCCATTCCACCAGTCAAAGCGAAACGCTAAGATCCAATGCCTGAAAGCCACTCTACAATCTTCAAGACTCGCACCTGCAGCCACCGAGACACACAATTCAACGCATATGTACAATGTGCCAAGGAAATCCCACGAGTCAAGAATCGAAGGATAATTAGTTGTAAGAGAAAATTTTAAAGGACTTAGACTAGGACAAGCGGGAAGGAGGCGACATACACACTAGGAAAGTAAGCTAAATAAATTGGAGAGTATGGCGCAAGGCTAGCGTAGCTACCGAGCAAGGGAGTCAATATTTTTCTTAGGAAAAGAAATCAAGATTAGACGCTTTAGCCCTAACCCAACCAATCCCCTAAAGAGAGCAATGTCTGTTTACAGACAAGTAAAGAAAAACTTATGCCTAACACTGTTTTCTAGTTTAAGTACCACCATTTTGAAACATCCTTGAACTCACCCTAACAACTTTGGTGGATGCAGGTTAAATCATACAGGATGGTTAGGACTCGACGGAATCGAGGCAGGGGAGCCTCGTCGCAAGCACCGCCAGCGCCACCACCACCATCGCCCGAACTAGCTCTCATACTATGCTCCTTGGAGGCCATAAATGAAACTTTAAAGGGGTGACAACCAACAGGGACCGAGGTGGAACCCCCGCCATCTAGAACGGATAATCCAGAAGCATCGAGGGATTCAGGGGGAGGAACTCCACCCGAAGAAATCACTCGAGAATTGCAGAAGATCAAACTTACGAAGTTTGTTGGGGGTCGCGCTAGTGAACACGCAGAAGCATGGTTGGAAGGCATGACAAGGTGTTTTTCCTTAAGGGACTATGCGTCCAACTCAAAGGTGAAGATAACAATTTTTCAGTTAAGAGACAACGCCTTGAACTGGTGGGGCAACCTGGAAAGAAAACTGCATCTTACCCCAGACACAGTATCTTGGGAACTCTTTAAGGAGAGGTTCTGAAGGAAATATCTGCCAGCTTATTATGAGGAACAACAGGTAGGGGTGCTTCATGCCTTAGTACAGGGAAACAGAATTGTAGAAGAATATGAGATCAGATTTATGGAATTGGTCAAATATGTTTTGTATATGGATAATGACCAACAATAGGTAGAACGCTTCATCTATGCATTGAACCCTAAGATAAGAGCTATGGTGCGGATGTGGAAACCGTCTTCGGTACCGAAAGCTGTGGAAAATGCGCCTTATGCGGAGGAACACATGAACTTAACCGGGGGTACAAGACCAACATTTTTGCATCATCCTGGATTCGTCGGGAAGGCCCCTAGGACATTTTCTAGGGGAGGGGGCTCAAGGCCACCTCCATATGGTAACAGAGTCACACCAAGGACAGTAACCACAGGGATTTCAATGGCAACGAGTGCAACATCTCGTTCATCACCAACGACGTAGAAAGGTCCACGACCATCTCAGGGAACAACTAGTAGGTGTAGGGGTTCTAGGGGAAGGAACTCATTTCAGAGACAGTCACATAAGAGTGCACAGGTTCAATCTCATGTTACTTATTGGGGATGTGGAGGACCCCATTACCAGCATGACTACCCAAAGTTACAATCAGGGTTCGTGCATAGAGAAGGAAAGGCACTGATGGGGAGAGAAAGTAGCAGCCACCAGATTTACGCAGTGGTTAATAATCTCCAGGCCGAACATCAATCCACGGTGGTGGAGTCATCAGGTACACTAAATCATAGAAATGATAAGATTTTATTTGATTATGGTGCTACAGATATTTTCATTTCACCATCTGCATTAGAAAAGAGTGGGTTGGCAGTCTACGAGCATGATGACTTTAAACAAGTCGAGATGCCTTTGGGGGAAAAAAAAGCAGTAGGGTCTAGTGTTGATAATTGTATAGTAAACCTGGGAGTGTGTACTACTAGGTTGAAGGTATAAGTCACTGCTCTCATGGAGTACGACCTAATCATTGGAATGGATTGGTTAGAAGCTCATCGAGCTTTGGTAGATTGTTTCACAAAAAGGGTTCTCTGTGTAGACGACGAAGGACGGCTAGTAGAGATCCAGGGCATACAGAGAAAAGTGTCATTACGTTTTATCTCAACTATGAAGGTTAAACGATGCTTGAGGCAAAGGTGTCGACTATATGTAGTGGAAGCAGTGAATGAAAGGAAGGGACCCTCATTACATCAGTACCTGGTATTGTCAGAATTTAAGGATGTTTTTCTGAATGAGTTACCAGGGTTACCTCCTGAGAGGGAGCTTGATTTTACTATTGAGCTAAAACCTGGTGCAGAACCAATTTCCAAGACCCCATATCGGATGACAGCACCATAACTTTGTGAGTTTCAAATGCAGTTGAAGGAGTCATTAGACTTAGGGCTAATAAGGCCCAGTGTCTCACCTTGGGGTGCACCAATAATTTTTGTAAAGAAGAAGGATGGATCCTTACGACTGTGTATAGACTACAGGGACTTGAATCATGCTACAGTGAAAAATAGGTACCCAATTCCGTGAATAGATGACCTCTTCGATCAAATGAAAGGAGAAACAGTATTCTCAAAGATTGATTTACGATCAGGGTATCATCAGTTAAGGATTAAGGAAGGTGATATTCCAAAAACTAACTTTCGAACTCGGTTTGGACATTACGAGTTTGTCATGTACTTTTCGGATTGACCAATGCACCAACAGTATTCATGAGCCTCATGAATGACGTATTCCAGAAGTACTTAGAACGTTTTGTACAAGTCTTTCTAGATGACATCCTCATCTATTCCAAGAATGAAAGAGAACATGAGGAACACCTACGAGTAGTGTTATCTTGCCTTAGGGAGAAAAAATTGTATGGGAAGTTGTCAAAGTGTTCCTTCTTATAGAAAGAAATTCATTACTTAGGTCATATCATTTCCGGTGAAGGAATCTCTGTGGACCTAGAAAAGGTAAAGGCCATTATGGAGTGGCCAATGCTGAAAAATGCCCATGAGGTGAGAAACTTCATGGGGCTAGCAGGTTATTATCGAAGATTTGTGGAAGGGTTCTCCAAAATAGTGAAACCCATCACCACTTTTCAACGCAAGGGGGTCAGGTATGAATGGACAGAAGAATTTGATAGTGCATTCATTGAGCTTAAGAGGTTACTAATTAGTGTGCCAATTCTATGAGTGTCGGATATGGAAAAGGACTTCACAGTCTACATAGATGCCTCGAAGCAAGGGCTGGGGGCTGTGCTAATGCAGGATGCAGGAGTGATAGCCTATGCGTCAAGAAAGTTGAAGAAACACGAAGAGATACATGTGACTCATTATTTAGAGTTGGCAGCTATACTGCTAGCTCTGAAACTTTGGAGGCACTATCTTGTTGGGCGAAACTTTGAGCTTAAAATGAACCATCAAAATTTAAAACATCTCTTCATTCAAAGAGATCTGAATGTCAGGCAAAGGCGACGGAGTGAGTTTATGAGTGAATACAATTTTAGTATTTCATACATCAAGGGGAAGGAAAATGTGGTCATAGATTCCTTGAGTAGGAGACCACGTGTCTTCTCCTTGATACCCTTAAAAGTCAATCTGAGGGAACATGTGTTGACGCAAATCCAAGGAGATAGTTGGTATTTAGAGGTTACTTCAAACCTCCAGAGCACGAGGCAGTTAGATCCAAAGTATGAAGGATATAGTCTGGAAGCAGATGGACTATTAAGATATCGGGGAAGGATGTGCATCCCTCAAAGTGGGGATATTTGAAGCATCATATTGAAGGAAGACCATAGAGACTTTTATTGTGCACATCCGGGTGTGAAGAAGATGTATGCATACATGAGGAAGCTCTTCTTCTAGGTAGGCATGAAGCGTGATGTAGTCCATTTTGTTGCCAATTGCCTAGAGTGTCAACAAGTGAAAGCCAACCACCACCACCCGACAGGCCTCCTACAACCACATGATGTTCCTATGTCCAAGTGGGAAGTCATCTCTATGGATTTTTTTGTGGGTTTTCCGCTCACATCTCATAGACACAATGTCTGTAATGATCCCAAGCCATTATGCAAGGATCATCACGGTTTTGGTGTCTTTTAGAACCTTTTTCTGGTTGTGGTATTTCGTCAAACAGTTTGTTGATATATTTGTTTAGATGTATTTATATGTGTGTATGTAGCAAATAACAGAAAGAGATAACCATGGAACATACCTCAACCGTATGCAATAAGATAGACAAGCCAAAACATCTCAAATCTTCTTTATTCATAAAATAGAAGAACCTGCTACAATGGAGATGTCGATCTCGAATGCTCAATAGATGGCCAAGATGATAGACAATGGATAACAAGTATGATCTGCTACAAAATTCTCCCGACAATAAAAAATAAGCCTCTAAAGGCTTCATAAGAGATGAAGACCAATATAACTGCCTAAGCCCTCACTACTGGAAGATGCCAAACTCTGCTGGATAACTGAAGCTCCTCAACAATTTGGCCCTGGTGCCAAAGATGTCCAATCATCTCAAGAAAGGTGTCAAATAGTAGATCGGGTGATGGTAAGAATAAACCAGGTTTCTGAATCTCCAAGATCCCTCTCAATCTCTGTAGATCGGAAATCCTCCACTGAATGGTGCGCCCCACAGGATGACTGAAGCCCTAGATAATTTGGTCGTCATGGAGGAGGCCTCCAAATTCTTTGAAACTCTCCACAATGGCAGATCAGGACACTGCAATGAGAACCCAAGTGCTCAAATCCTTAAAATACCTTCTCGATCCTTAGATCTAGCTACTCTCCAAATAATGTTGCGCCCTCCTCTTGGGAATACGTCCCACTCTCAATACAAATCGATCCTCCACTGAAAGACTCCAGAAAACCACCAAGAATGATGCCAAGACACCTGCAAAGGTAACCCAATACCTGAAATTCCCGGAATCCCTTCTCCTCAGCTAAGACGAATCCCTCCTCAATGAATGGTGTGCCCCCCTTGCCGAAAACCCCCAACTGGTGTGCCCTCTCTCTATCTGCACAAGCAATTGATGTGGAATCCTCCTGCAACTGAGCAGATATGGAACTAGAATGGTGTGGGAGCATATTGTAGCTCCGAGACCAAGCTTGGGGCAATCTAGGTGGGATATTTCACCACCGAATCGTCCTCTAGTGTTTGTTAAGTCAAAACCCTCAAAACTCCCAATGTTGGGCTCACTAGCTAGAAGCCAGAAATCAAAACATAAACATACATGAATCCATGAGAGGAGGCCCTTGCCTTTCCTTTATACTTTTTGGCTTGTCCCTCCAAAGTGACTTTCATTTTATTTATATTTAATTACTTAATTAAATCACTTTAATTAATTAATTAACCTTTTTACCTTTGAAAATCTCCTTATCCTCTCCTTGTGGCTTCCCTGGCCACTAAAAGTCACTTCTAGCCATCCCATCCTGTAGTGTTGCTCCTCCCGATTCCAATGAGATATTACACTGAGAGGTTCCTCCAAGTAATGTGCCCAAAAAGACCTCTTCAGTGAATTCCATTGACTTATAGCTCAAAATAGTCAAAATCATGGAAATCGTCGGAATGCAACGAAACCAAATCCAACCTGTGCGGAATGGCTCATAATGATGGAATATGATCATCAATGCAAGTTGGACCCCACAATGCCTCTCAAATACCCTTGTACTCGCTCTAGCATCCATCTGGCTACTCTGGTCATCATAAATCTCTGCCCTGTGATGATGTCCCAACGTGGGGACATTACAGTCCTCCCTGCTAGAAAATTGCTTGTCCTCAAGAAATACCCAAATCCCCCGAAATAAAATACCAGGATCCCATGTCCACCTGTGGGATACATAGTAGAACCCATCCAATGATGAACAATAGCACACTCCACCCCTTGGATCCCATATTAGGAAGTGAAATACAATACTCTGTGAAGAATAGTCCTGGAAGATATCAACCTTGTGAACCTTTTGCACCTGACCCATGTACTCATCTCAGAGTGATTACATCCTCCAAATATCTACCAATATCCACACGGTCTCCATAAACTACACATGATGATGCCAGAATGAGGTATTGCAAGATCTCCGTGAGGCACCCTCAAGCGCTGTGCTAAATGGAAAGTTGGAATAACTTTCCCCTGCAATGGTCCACTCTCCCCAGTTGGTCAATGAAATGCTCAATCCTGCGATCCCCAGGTCCCATTCTAACCTCTGTCAATGATCCTCCTGCTAACACTGCACTACTCTGTCCATGACTGTCTGTCCCCTGCATACATACAAGATCCTCCTCCCCGGGATCCTCAAGCTGAAATACCTGTGACCACCGAACCTGCTGCCCAAAAACTGTATCGGCATAGACACATATGTATAAGAAGTACCTGTCCAAACGTCTCCATGCCCTATCATGATGATCAAGAGGAAGAAAAGGTCTCGCCCCATAGGACAAGTACCTGCCGAACCACTCCAAACCAACCCAAGGTGGAGTGTGTGGCTCTCTAGCGCCACCTAGGTCGTGATGTAGTGAAACATCCTGCTAACCAAGTGAACTCATGTATCCCATGGCAAACTTGGAAGTTTATCACTTCCAGTATCTGTTAGCTTCTCTTCTGCTGGGTTGATCATTTTCAGAAGCCCACTGCGCTCATCTTTCATCACCAGATCTATGATTCTCACCATCACACACCAAGTCTCAACTATCTGTCTAACGCAGTCCACCTCTAACCTTTTGTATGCCATAAAAGTACTCTTGTCATATAGTGTCAACCTACTCACTCTCCATGCCCCCAGCCATGGCCTATCCCTCCTCATGTTATTGTCTATGATAAAAGTGTCAGGATAGGCTAATAGAAACATATGCAACTGACTGTAGGACTGGGAGGTGTCACATGCTTTGGTCAATCCCAATGATTCGACCAGAAGCTCATTCATCGGTATCCATGAAATATGCTCTCCTGTGGTCATCACCGAGTCCAAACCATCCAGTACAACCAGAAGTAACCCCTCCGACTGCTGGTCAACCAACCTCCATCTCTCATCTACCATGCAACTACTGAAACGATGAAGGTGATCTCCCACAACTATGTGCTGCTGTAGAGGAGTGACATCTACATACTCCCCTGAGTGTGTCTCCTCCCTGCAAGGCACTATACCCCTATGGATTCCACCATACACCTAGGCATATCTCTGTGAGCTATCACTCATCACGGTATGCTCTGGCATACTCATGTCATCTCTCGCAAACTCATGCTGCATCACAGATCCTGGGCGTACAGCTGGATCAATCTCTATATGGAGATCAACCACTCCCAAGACACAAATGGAAGTGTCCCTCATCGACTAGTGCTCCTCTGATAGATCATCAACATCCTCTATCAATGTGATTGACTGATACATCTGACTGTCCACTAAGACAGATGAAGTGGATCTCTGACGAATATCCTCAAGAGACCCATCTGATATAGACTTTGATTCTTGAAGGGCGGTCTGTGTGCCTCTCAAGTATCCTCCAGTGCTCTCCAACTCCCGAGTGAGTCAGTCTACCTCCAAATCCTTCCCCCTCAGGGCCCTATGATACAACTCGCCACTCCCCAATAGGTAGTCTCTGTCTGTCAACAACTGTTGGTAGTCAGTCCTCATCATAGACACTCTCTCCCAGAGAGTGTGAAAATCATCCATGGAAAGTCCTCCATCTGAGCTACCCTGTGCCACTGATTCTCTCCAACCATAATCTGCCATCACTTCATGCATGTCATCAATATGTCTAGTGGTTGCCCTGATCATAGCCTCACTAACTCCCAACTGTGCTTCTAAGTGGTGTGACTCCTAATCATAGTCATGTTGGGGTACCCCCTCATGCCTCTCACTGCTAGTTCCATCACTAACAACAATCTCTGCAGAAGATAAAGTGATGAACTGCCTGTTGTCTACTATGCCACTAGGTACTCCTGTATTCCACTGCATCCCATCACTAGATGCCATCTCCCCTTGACTCACACTGTATCTTGTATGAGCAGTTGTATCCTCCTGTGCACTCAACCTGCTACTATCATCTGTGCCTGGAGCACATATAGCTATATCCAGACACGCGCTATCGTCATCCTGACTGCCAAAGAGTGCATCCTCATCCATGCAATATGTTCCTGGAATTAAGTTCTCCATCCACCTATCAACCTGTTCCATCTGCTCAACCACTGGAGTCTCCAATAGGTGTGACTCCATATCCTCTGACTGACCTGTATGTGTGGGGTCAACTACATGTACGTCCTGTACCTCCTCCTGGATCTGTGGATCTACCTGTCCATGGTGTGCATCGCTCACACTAGGCTCATCCATCATACCTAACGTGCCACTGATCTCCTCATCTGACGTGGCTATCATGGGTGTCTGAACAGGTGTCAGATGTGTCACGGCCCCCATAGGAATCTCATCATCTCTAGGTACTAACATGTGTGACTCCTCACTAGTGTCACCACTCTGCTGAGGCATAAGGTCATCAATGGTATGTGACGTGTCGACTGAGACACTGGGGCTATCATCCTATCCATCTAGCTTCCTATCCACTACACAAGGGTCATCCTCCTCCTCAAGCATGCAAGCATCACTAGCCTCTGTGAAAGAGTCATCATCACTATCCTCTGAGGTAGAGTCACTATCACTAGCCTCTGTGCAAGAGTCACTGTCATCATCCGAATGCTCTAAATCCACATCTATCGCTCCATCCTCACACACCTCACCCTCACTGTCATGACATGCCTCAATAATGTGCTCCTGAACTTTACCCCTGCGCCTATGATCTAGTTCCCATGGCCCCTTGCAACTGCGGCAAGGTTGCATGCTCCTACTGGGCGTGGGGTTTCTCTTTTCTTCCCACCATATAGATGCTTCTTTTTTCTTTTCACCTGCTATGATCATCCCCTCTAAAATATCCCATTTTCTCCAATGGGGATTTCTAAAGGCTGCATATTGTAGGAAGGTTATTGTTGCTTTAGTTTCCTTTCTAAGTCCGTCATACATGATCTCCAACCATGGTATCTCAAAGGCTATCTTATCCACTTCTTTCCAACTATCCATTTATCCCTATGGAAGACCCCCCAGGTTTGCAAGATTTAAGTTCTGATACCACTGTAATGATCCCAAGCCATTATGCAAGGATCATCACGGTTTTGGTGTCTTTTAGAACCTTTTTCTGGTTATGGTATTTCATCAAACAGTTTGTTGATCTATTTGTTTAGATGTGTTTATATGTGTGCATGCAGAAAATAACAGAAAGAGATAACCATGGAACATACCTCAACCATATGCAATAAGATAGACAAGACAAAACATCTCAAATCTTCTTTATTCATAAAATAGAAGAACCTGCTACAATGGAGATGCCGATCTGGAATGCTCAACAGATGGCCAAGATGATAGACAATGGATAACAAATATGAGTTGCTACAAAATTCTCCTGACAATACAAAATAATCCTCCAAAGGCTCGATAAGAGATGAAGACCAATACAAGTGCCAAACCCCTCACTGCTGGAAGATGTCACGCTCTGCTGGATAACTGAAGCTCCTCAACAATTCGGCCCTGGTGCCAAAGATGTCCAATCATCTCAATAAAGGTGTCAAATAGTAGATCGGGTGATGGTAAGAATAACCCAGGTGTCCGAATCTCCACGATCCCTCTCAATCTCCGTAGATCTGAAATCCTCCACTGAATGGTGCACCCCACTAGATGACTGAAGCCCTAGATAATTTGGCTCTGATGGAGGAGGCCTCCAAATTCTTTGAAACTCTCCACAATGGCAGACTAGGACACTGCAATGAGAACCCAAGTGCTCAAATCCTTAAAATACCTGCTAGATCCTTAGATCTAGCTACTCTCCAAATAATGGTGCGCCCTCCTCTTGGGAATACGTCCCACTCTAAATACAAATCGATCCTCCACTGAAAGACTCTGAAAAACAACCAATAATGATGCCAAGACACATGCAAAGGAAACCCAATACCTGAAATTCCCGGAATCCCTTCTCCTCAGCTAGGACGAATCCCTCCTCAATGAATGGTGTGCCCCCCTTGCCGAAAACCCCCAACTGGTGTGCCCTCTCTCTATCTACACAAGCAACTGATGTGGAATCCTCCTGCAACTGAGTAGATCTAGAACTAGAATGGTGTGGGAGTGTATTGCAGCTCCAATACCAAGCTTGGGACAAGCTAGGTGGGATCTTTCACCATCGAATCGTCCTCTAGGGTTTGTTAAGTCAAAACCCTCAAAACCCCCAATGTTGAGCTCACTAGCTAGAAGCCAGAAATCAAAAGATAAACATACATGAATCCATGAGAAGAGGCCATTGCCTTTCCTTTATACTTTTTGGCTCACCTTGTCCCTCCAAAGTGACTTTCATTTTATTAATATTTAATTACTTAATTAAATCACTTTAATTAATTAATTAACCTTTTTACCTTTGAAAAGATCCTTATCTCTCCTTGTGGCTTCCCTGGCCACTAAAAGTCACTTGTAGCTATCCCATCCTGTAGTGTTTCTCCTCTCGATTCCAATGAACTATTACACTGAGAGGTTCCTCCAAGTAATGTGCCCAAAATGACCTCTTCAGTGAATTCCATTGACTTATAGCTCAAAATAGTCAAAATCATGGAAATCGTCGGAATGAAACGAAACCAAATCCAACCTGTGTGGAATGGCTCATAATGATGGAATATGATCATCAATGCAAGATGGATCCCACAATGCCTCTCAAATACCCCTGTACTCGCTCTAGCATCCATATGGCTACTTTGGTCATCATAAATCTCTGCCCTGTGATGATGTCCCAAAGTGGGGACATTACAATGTCATTCTTGTGATAGTGGATAAGTTAACAAATAGTGCTCATTTTATTCCGGTTAGAGACACTTACGATGTCACTGATGTGGCACGTGTGTTTTTAAGCGAGGTTATCCGTTTGCACGGGATACCTAAGAAGATCATTTTAGACAGGGACTCCAGATTCAATTCTAGGTTTTGGACAAGTTTGCAGTCAGCGTTGGGGAATCAGTTGAACTTAAGAAAAGCTTATCATCCTGAAACAGATGGGAAAAATGAGAGAGTAAATCAATTAATGGAATACATGCTTAGGATGTATGTCATGGATAATCAAACCCAGTGGGAGAAGTACCTAGCTTTGGTAGAGTTTGCCTACAATGACAATTTTCATAGCTCCATCGGAATGCCACCCTACAAAGCTCTATATGGAAGGCCATGCAGAACGCCATTGAATTGGGATAGACTAGAATACTGAGTAACAGTTGGGCCATAATTGATTCAAGATATGGAGGAACAAGTGATTTAGATTAGGCAGAGACTAAAGGAAGCACAGGATAGGCATAAAAGTTATGCGGACGCACACAGGACCGGCCGAAGTTATGAGGTGGGAGACCAGGTTTTCATTCGTATGAGGCCTAATAAGAGTACCATATGGTTCGGGAAGGGGAAAAAATTGTCACCTTGATTTATAGGACCATTCAAAATCCAAGAGAAAATTGGACCCATTGCCTATCGTCTCGTACTGCCACCCCACTTGCATAAAACTCATAATGTATTTCATGTATCTTTTTTACATCATTATGTTGCTAATGAATCACATTAACTAAATTGGAAGGAATTTCAGGTATCAGACGTGGCAACCCTCATAGTAGAACCGTTACGCATATTGGACTGTAGAGTCCGACAGCTCAGGAACCATCTGGTAGACCAGGTTAAGGTCCAATGGGACAAGTATAGTCTAGGATCTGCTACTTGGGAAGATGTCGAGACATTACGATGAGACTATCCCTCACTTTTTTGACCACCTCGAGAATATGTTTCTCGGAGGTGGGGTGTATGCAACACCAACTTTTGACTTAGACAACTAGGATTTACCTGAGGCCTACTTATATTATTTTCTCTTCACAGTGAAACTATTAAATGATACACTTAAACTTTTAAGACATATGAACCGTTATGAATGTTTAAATGTTATTGATGATGATGAATATAATACAATCTACTATGTGAATGCAAATTTTATGAATGTTTAAAGGTTATTGATGATGATGAATATAATGCGATCTACTATGTGAATGCAAATTTTATGAATGTTTAAATGTTATGGATGATGATGAATATAATGTGATCTACACCGCGAATGTAAATTTTACGAATGTTTAAATATTATTGATGATGATGTATATGATGCGACATATTGTGAGAATGCAAATTTTATGAATGTTTAAATGTTATTGATGATGTTGGATATGATGTAATCTATTTGGTAAATGATAATTTTAGGAATGGGTGTCAAAATTGAATTATGGGATATTACGAGATCTATTTCTAACTTGAAAAATTGATGTTAAGTTGTTGGTACACGGATACCGAATTGAAATGATGATTGCATGCAATTACATGTTGATAATGCATAGAAATGTATGAGTTTGTGTTACAGACTAATCTGCAGGTTATGGGCTATGAAATAGCCAACGTAATGATGATGAAAGTGGATATCCTGACCACTAGACGAGAAACATTATGGTACGAATATTTGTATGTGAAATTATATTGTTTTGGATGCATTGCTATGATATGTGGACTAGTGGAGGATTTCAGATGGAGACTGCCCAAAACCGAATAAACGATGACAAAACTCCCAACAACATGGTGCCACTGTATATTCCATTGTAGGGTGTGGATCCTAGTTATGACTAGGAGGGGTGGAGGCATTTCCCACCGTGTATCCTCCGAAACCTAAAGTCATGGGAGGACAGTGTTAGTTCACGCTCCCCAAGACGTGTGATGATGATCGTCAGTTGCCTACTGGGGAAGTTTGGTCGAGATAGTGACACTTCCGCTTACGGGTTCTATTTGAAGTTAGGTCAATATAGTTGACACTCCAAGACAGTCCAACAGAGGAAGGATAGGAATGGAGATGGAAGTAGGTTAGGGAGGAAGGATGAGTAGAAATAATTTAGAAAGTATGGAGATTTGTCTGATGGTGAAATTTAAATGTTTTCCCTTCTAAAAAGAAAGTGTGTATATATGAATATTCATAATTACGTAACTAAACCACAATTGTCTAAATAAAATTGTTGAACCAGATAATTGTAATTAAAGGATTTCTCAAACATTTGACTGGTTTATTGTCTGTTATAAAAGACTAGTCTTGTTGATTGGATTGGATGCATACATAAATTACTAAAGGGTGATAGTTATTTATTATTAGTACATGCATGAGACTTGTATGTACTAGATACACATGCAATTCTTGTACATGTACACTAGTATGTATGAGTTTTTGTGATTACTTACTAATAATGTCGGTTAATTGTTATGAATGTGTGAACCATGCTTCTTTTCCTTTGTACCATGAAATACCTTAACTTCAGGATGAATTTTCCTGAAGGGTGGGTGTATGTAACGACCCTTCTTAAATAGATGTATAGGTATTATTAATTATAATTAATTTGATAATCTGACTATCCTAATATGTTATTTAAACAATAATTATTTCTTAATAATATTAACTAATTAATTATTATTAATTACTTGTTCATATCTGTCAATGATTAATTAATTATTAATTGTCTCATTAATTATTTGAGTAAAGAATTAAAGGGATTAATAATTCAATTTATTAAAGACTTACGTATACGGGGGAGGGGAAAGAAACATTAAATATAAGGATAAGATATTAAATATAGGGATAAGATATTAATGAAGGGATAAGATATTAATGAAGGGGATAAGATAATAACGGGGGAGATAATAAAATTAATGAGGGGGAAGGAGAGTTGGTTAAGGGGGATATGATGGGGAGGATCATTATTTTGGGGGGATAATTCTGGAGGATACATTGGTCTGTGATTTTTGTGCTGTGGGAAATTTTTCTAGTGGGAGAAATTTGATTTTGGTGGTTTTTGGTGAATCAGAAGCAGGGGGCATCGGGTTGCTAGGGGTTTTGGGCATGGGGGCCAGGATTCCTTTCAGTTTCCTGGAGCTGGGGAGCTGGACAGACTGCTCCTAGCTGGCTGGGAGGTTAGTCTGTTTGGGAAGAGATGGGTCAGTGCATCAGGCTAGGAAAGGAAGAAGGGGAAGGACAACCATATCAAAAGAAATTAGCTTCAGAAGCAGGTAGTTTATTTATGAAATTGCTAAGTTATTTTCATGTTGTAGTTAAATTTTAAATTCTGTCGAACATTATATGCTCATATGATGGTGAATGAATTATTTATGTACGAGAAAGAATTATATGTTTAAATTGTATTAAATTTATAATTTAATTTAGTATGGTCACTACAATTATAATATATCCAACAGAAAAATATGGTTAAGTTACATAACAGAATGTAATTAGAAAGGGGGCCGGTGAATACTTAACTGTAATGGAGGGTTTTTTTCCTTCTTCCATCGTGCTATGCCTCCCAGACTGAAAGGGGATGAGGAGTTCATGTCTCCCTGATGGGTACCCTCGCATATCAAGGGGCCCATCATTAGTGATAAGTACCAATGTGTAATCCAAAGAAACATTGCAAGAAAATGATAGGCGTATAACGATCATGGTAAATATAAAACCATTGTGACATTTCAAACATAAATAGAAAGGATTAAAATGCCTTCAACCATTAGAACTTCTCTTTTAATCAATGCAATGACACTAGCGAACACTTTAATCAAACACATAAGTTTTCCAAGATCAATAATGTGCCGAAAGGTCTATTACACACTCAAGTAAGGAAAACCCGGACATGACACTCTGTCAACTAAGAGACTAACCGACGGAGGAAACCAGGTCCAATAACAAAGGTTCAATCAAAAATAAATATTTCGAGTACACAATATAACAGACACAGTAATACGTTCCTCCACAAGAGGAGAATGGCTTGGCCTCAATAGGATGAATAGTGCAGAGAAATGGGGTAACACTGTGAAAGGACCTAAAACCTTGCTAGAGTACCCCAACTCCTTTTTACCATAATAATCTGGAAGTAAAACAAGAATACTACCAAGGACTGACCAGGAATAGGAGAATGCAGAGACCTACTTACAAGGCAAAAAGATTCGAATGCTTAAATAAAAGAACAATCAAGGGTAAACTTACCCCGCACGGAGTTGTCATCGAGAAGTTGCTTCCAAGACCTCCACTCATATGGAACAGGGGCCAAATCATAAAATCATGATCATGATGCTAAAGACAAACGAAAAATGGTCTGAGACGATTCTTCCTCCTTCACTAAACCAAAACCATAATGAAAATGAAAAATGGTCTAAGACGAATTCTTCCTCCTTCACCAAACAAAAACCAGAATGAAAGTGAAAGTGTGGGAGTATCCTTTCACATGGAGTAAAGGGGATGGGGTCTTCGTACTTGGACCATGTGAATATATCGTAAGTGTCGACATCTCATTGTGGCATGCCAATCGAACTTTGAATCGAATAGATGTATCTCAGTCACTTTAAATGTTGCAGACAGGTCTTTAAGGTACGAGGGTTCGATCCTATATCGGTTGCTCAGAGTATTAATGGTGAGGTAGCCGAATGGCGTACTTAGGGTTACTCTTATCACCTTACTATACCATTATACATTAATTCCAACTACCATTGCAGTAACCATCTGAAGAGGACAACCTAATGTCGTTACTTACCGAGTAGTTTTATGTTAGCATGATCATAACCATAACATTATTAAGTTAGCCTCTGCGTGCTTTATATTCAATGGTCCAAGTTAGTGCCAATTTTTTATACCCAAATAACATTTGTTTCTGAATAATGTTAACCTCTCCTTGTAGATCTTATAATGATATATATAAGAATGAGCGTTATAAGGCCTTACATCTATAACGCCCGCATTCATATGATAGTGACTCTAAGTAGTTACATCTCCATATCATAAAGTGGGTTTTGAAAATGAAAATGGTAGATAATAACAAGTTGCAATGAAATAGGATATCCCTAGATATGTACCCATGTTCCTATATAACTCAATACCAAAATAGGAAGCGACGACTTTATGTTAAAATAGGATAGAGAAGTAAAAGAAAATAAGACTGTTGTACATTATGATTGACCAATGATTGAAAAACTTTAAAGACATAGAAAGGGAAAGGCAATAGGTATATTGTACATTATGGTTGATGAATGTCTGAAAATATTTAAAGACACAGAACCAACTCAAAGTTCCCAATTAAATTTTATTTTTTTTATGTAAATTTCGAGGTACATTACATATGGTATCAGAGAAAAAAGATTACAACACTGGACCTGAACAGGGCCACAATAGCTGCTTAGTATATATATTCTGATTTATGTAAAACTAATAAAAATCTTATGGTTACAAACAAAAAGCTATTTCTGTTTTGCATTAATTATGGCAGCTCAGGACGATGCAGAAATCAGGATGGGAGAAAACCCACAACAAGGACTTCCTAGGGATCCAAGACAAAACAGTGACGAAAGCTCACCCATGGAAGTGTTAGAAACAATGAGGAACCTTATTGTTGAATTACAAATTTTCAAAGAAGACAATGAAAAATTGAAAAAGGTAGAACAGGAACAACAAGAGATAAATGAAGTCCTGCTATAGAGTATAGTGACCAAGAAAATCCCAAAGGATGATAACCACGAGGAAGAAGTCAGAAAAAGGGCCTCCAAGAACTTAGGGCCGGAAATAGAAAAAGGAGATAGTTCGTCGGAAGGAACACCTTCAGCTGAAGAAAAAACTAAATCGAATAGAAAAAGAAAAAAAGTAGACCACCTTGAAGGAGAACTTAAAAAGATTAAACCAGATACCTTTGATGGAGAATCCAAGACGGGAGAAGAAGCTAAGGCATGGTTGTTGGACATCAAAAAATACTTCCAGATCTATAACTATTCCAACAACATGAAGGTCAGAATGGCCATCTACAATCTGAAAGGGAAGGCCAACATTTGGTGGCAAGACCTGAAATTGGCCAAGGGCCTAAAGGAGAAACACTTGGAACGGTCTGACTTTAAAAAGTATTTCAAGAAACAATACCTTTCAGAAAATTACTATGAAAGGAAGACAAAGGAGTTCTATGAGTTGCAACTTGGATAGATGGCAATGGAGGACCTTATAAATAAATTTCTGGAATTGCTAAGGTTCGTACCATACATCTGTGAGGATAAAGTAAAAATTCAGTGATTTCTAAGCTGTCTACCACAGTCCTATAAGGACATAATTGAGTTTGACAACCCCAAATCCTTGAGCGAAGTATTTAGGAAGGCACAAATGTGCTACTATCAGTATAAATAGTTGGTAGAGTTTCCCAAAGCATGGAAGGATAAGAAACAAGAGCGAATGAACTACTGGAAGAAGGGGTACCAGCCAACTCCTTATCGTAATACAGTAAAAAGTTTTCCATGAAAGAATTTTCACTCCAACCATCCGAATACGCAAGGCAGTGGTAAACCAATAAACCTAGGAATGAAGAAGTTTGGAGACAACCCCCGTGAGCCATTAAAGTGTTGGGAATGTGGAGAGCCTCATCTAAGGAGGAATTGTCCATGTTTGAGTTTAACAAACAGAACTACTGTTCATAATCTACAGGAAGCCTCGACAGTGGGAGATGTGGGCAAAAGCCTACATCGGATAAATGTAGCCATGGATGGTCGACAAGCTGACTACCAGTCCTCGGTGATAGAAATCGAAGGTAAATCAATGACACTCAAATTTCTGTTTTAATTGACCCTGGAGCTACATTAAGTTATATTACAGCTAATGTGGCAGAGTCGAACAAACTTAAGAAACTGAAGCATGCAAAATCATGGATTGTACAATTAGCGACTAGTACTAAAAGAAAAGTAGTTGAGGTTGTTCTGGATTGTGAGTTCAGCTTAGATGGTCAAAATATAAATACCCATTTGAACATCCTACCACTAGGATCTTACAATATGATTATCGGGATGGATTGGTTGGAACAACACAAAGTAGTACTAGATTTCTATACAAAGATACTTAGCTATAAGGACGGTTTTGGTACTGTTAGAACAACCCAAGGTATACCAAAACCGGTATCAGTCAGACAAGTTTTAGCAATGCAACTCAAGAAATGTATGAGGAATTGATGTCAAGTTTATGCCATCCAAGTAACGAATCTGCTAGAAAAAGATGATAAGCCAAAACTAGAAGACTTTGCTGTCCTACGTGACTTTAGAGACATGTTTGTGGATGAGATACTAGAATTACCTCCTAGAAGGGAAATAGACTTCTCCATAGACCTACTACCCGGTTCAACCCCTATCTCAAAGTCACCTTACCGAATGAATCTACCAGAACTGACATAATTAAAAATACAGTTACAGGAATTATTGGACAAAGAGTATATCAGACCCAGTGTCTCAGCATGGGGGGCACCAGTCCTCTTTGTGAAAAAGAAAGACGGTACTCTAAGACTATGTATTGATTATAGACAACTGAACAAAATGACTATTAAGAACAAATACCCCTTACCAAGGATAAATGATCTGTTTGATCAAGTAGGTGGGGCCAAGAACTTTTCAAAGTTGGATTTACGATCCGGTTATCATAAAGTTAGGATAAAAGATGAGGACATAAGCAAAACAACCTTTCGGACAAGGTATGGACACTACGAATTCATATTCATACCTTTCGGACTGACTAACGCGCCAACCACATTTATATGTCTAATGAACAGTATTTTCAGTCAGTACTTAGACAAGTTCGTGGTAGTATTTATCGATGATATTCTAGTCTATTAAAAAATGGAAGAAGAACATGATGAACACTTAAGGATAGTTCTGCAGATGTTGAGGAAACACAAATTGTTCCCCAAATTTGACAAGTGTGACTTCTATCAGAAATAAATACAATATTTAGGACATGTGATTTCAGCAGAAGGCATTGTCGTAGACCCGGAAAAGACAAAAGCCATTATGGAATTGTCGGTGCCCAAGGATGTAGCAGAATAACGGTCGTTCATGGGAATCACCGGATATTACCGCAGGTTTATAGAAGGGTTTTCTAGGATAGCCTACCCTATCACTTCATTACAAAAGAAAGGAACCAAGTTTAACTGGTCAGAAAAGTGCCAAGACAACTTTAACAAACTGAAGGGATTATTGACAACTGCACCCATATTGAAGGTAGCAGACCCTGATAAAGACTTCACGGTATGTGTGGATGCAAGTAAACAAGGACTAGGTGGTGTCCTAACTCAGGAAGGACACGTTATTTGTTATGAGTCCTGAAAATTAAAGGAACACGAGTGAAATTATGTCACTCATGACTTAGAATTAGCAGCAGTAATACACTCCTTAAAAATGTGGTGACACTACATAATGGGTAGAAAATTCCTACTATTAACGGATAATAGCGGAGTGAAATATCTATTTAACCAACCAGACCTTAATGCAAGACAAGCAATATACCTAGCCTTCTTAAGCAAATTCGACTTCGAGGTCAGACATATCAAGGGTAAGGAAAATAAAGTAGCAGACGCTTTAAGTAGAAGAGTCCATGGGATATTTGAGATAAGTATCAACAGGGACAAAAGTGATATGGAACAAAGGATAAGCACAACATGTATTAACGACGGAAATTACACTAAGCTAATGACAAAATTACATAACAGTACCCCAAACTCAGTTAAAATGGATCTAAGTATCGACAAGAAGGGACTACTACGATTTAAAAACAAGCTTTATTTACTAGATTCTGCAGAGTTAAAATTAACAGTCTTGGACGAAGTGCATAAGAAACTGTATTCTGGCCATCCAGGTTACCAAAAAATGATAACAACAATTAGAAAACTATTTTATTGGCCTAATATGAAGGGCAAAACAGTAGAATACTTGGCTAGGTGCCAATATTGTCAGTAGGTTAAGGCTGAACACCAACACCTAGTCGACCTATTACAACCATTACCAGTACCAGAATGGAAGTGGGAGACCATGTCGTTGGATTTTATAACAGGTTTGCCTAAAACTCAGAAAAAAAACGATTCTATTATGATTGTAATCAATAAACTCAGTAATTCTGCACACTTTATTTCTATAAAGTCTACTTTTAAAGCTATAAACATTGTTGAAATATTCATGAAAGAAATTTTTAGACTGCATGGTATTCCTAAAATAGTGATTTTAGTTAGAGACGTAAAATTCACATCCTCCTTTTGGAAGGAATTGTTTGCAGGGCTAAATACTAACTTGAATTTCAGTATGAGTTATCACCCTCAAATGGATGGATAGACTGAAAGGACAAATCAAATTGTGGAGGATATTCTCCGCATGTACGTAAGAACAAAACTGAACAAATGGGGAAACTATCTACACTTGGTAGAATTTGCATATAACAATGTATACCAGACTTCGGCTAAATTGAGCCCTTTTGAAATATTGTATGGCATAAAATGTACGACTCCTATTACCTAGGATAACCTGACCGACAGACTCATGGTGGGACCAGATATGCTCCAAGAAATGGAAAAAATGGTAAGGAAGGTACAACATAATTTAAAAGAAGCACAAGATAGATAGAAAAGATATGCAAATAAGAAAAGAAGACACTCGGAATTCCAAGTGGGAGACCATGTTTATTTAAAGGTCAAAGCCTGAAGAATCTTGTTGAACTTAGGAAATTGTGCTAAGATGGCACCCAGGTTCTGTGGACCCTTCGAGATACTAGCTCGAATTAGACCCGTAGCATACCAACTTGCACTCCCAACTAATCTGAAAATTCATAATGTTTTTCATATTTCTTTGTTGAAAAACTATATTCATGACCCTACTCATATGATTGATTGGAACTTGGTGTAGGTGGAACCCGAAGGCAAGTTCCAGGTGGAACCCCTATGCATTCTGGACTAGAGAGAAATAACACTTCGGAACAGATTCGTCACTCAGGTAAAGGTGCAATGGAAGCACCTTAGTCCTGAGCAGGCCACTTGGGAGTTGGAGGGAGATTTGCGGAAATCTCATCCAATCCTTTCCAGGAAAGGAATGAACACTGAGGACAGTGTTTTACTGAAGGGGGAAAGGATGTGACGTCCCAAAAAAGTAAAATATTTTTAAAATTTAAATCTACTGAAAATTCATTCCATTTTTAGAAAATTCAAATTTGCAAAAAATTTGCCATTTATGGAAATTCCGAATTTCAAATTTGATGATTGTAATTAATTATTATGACTGTTGGGGAGAGACCTGATTTGACCCAACTAACTATTTGACTATGCAACTTGTATGAAAACAAAATATTTTATATTGATTGCAGGAGGACAAATGGAATAGCCATGTTAAATTTAGATGACCATGACTCCATGAGTGGGGAACACATTGGAATTAACTTTGGGTTGATTGTTACAAGTGGAAAATTAGTGATTTGGCCAATGGAAGCCCCTAAAAATCAGGGATTTAGAAAGCTGCAAAAATTCCCAAGGGAGGGAAAAAAGTCCTAGGCAAATTAATAAAGAGCATATGTGAGGAGGCAGGATGCTGCCAAGTATGCTGGGAAAGAAGACAATGAATTTTATTTGTTTCTTGTTGTTCTAAGGACTACTATGTGAGTGTGAGGCAAGGGGGATACTACTAGAATTGAAGGACATTGTTGGAGAGGAGATTTCAATTCTCCTTCATGGACTCATGGTAAGGCTAGGGGGTGAATCGGGCAAGTAAGATTGGTTGCCCTATTCTACGGTTGGGAGGAATGTGGTTGTTCCCTTTGGCTTCCCACAAATTTGATTCAGATATGCAACTCTACCTTATCCTAGTTAAATGTCATGTGCTGCAATCTGTTTGCTTCTATGTATGAATGTCTGGTTGAATACTGTGGTGGGTATATCTATCATTTTACTCCCTAGTCGTTAGCTAGAAATGGACTTATCTATTTAGATGTGATGCTGAGTAATTATTAAGGTCATTGAATGTATTAACTAGTAATATGAGACCTGTAAAGTTACTAATCTCTTAATAGAATGGACCACAGACCATCCCTATCTGTTTAATTTATTTTCTCTTGAACGAAAAGGAATAAAATTGGTTGCATAATGTGAGGGAAGTTGTGCGTGCCAATGTCTATGGCGAATTATATTTCCTGTAGATGATTATAGTATACAATGAGCCTTCTCTAATGAGTATACAATTCAAATTCAAAACAAATATACCCTACATCATAGAAGTTTTATTTGATATGCATGTAAACCTGTATAGTTATTTTTATGAACCGATATATATATATATATATATATTATAATGGGCATTCTATATCAGTGGAACAATGACACTGGAGTAAACTGACTACAACAGAATCCGGAAGAACTAAGTGGATATATAAATATATAAATAGGAAAATAATTCTGAAAAACTCCACAGACCCCATTACAGAAAGACTTGAGTATATATATAATTCAGTATGGTTATGACAGTAAACTAGAAATGACTCTGTTAATCAAAGGTGCACCTACAACATAACCACAATTTTTTTGTCATAGTAATAATGCTATCTATTTTCTGGTGAGTGGACAGATAAAGGCTTGTTTAATAGCTGTAATAGAAATAGAAGGTAAATGGCATATGATGCATAAACCCAAAATTAATTTTATATCAAAATATAAGTATAAACGAAAATATGGGAGTCATCACAGAGTTTCTGTGGAAAAACAAAACCCTTAGGCGTACTTCTATGCATAGCCGAATCATTTTGGGAAGGGACTGTACAATCAACAATGAGATTCAATTCTGGAAAAATAACTAGAATAACTCAGAAAAATTTTGAATCTGTAATAACAAAACCGTTTTCGAAATATATAGAGGAGAGTGTTAAATACAGAAGGCGACAGATTAGAATCCTATATCCACATCAAAATGACACTCAATATATAATGAGCACATTACTTAAATGGAACGACTGTCTAGTTATCAAAAATCCAACCAGGCGCAGGCTTGGCGTATTGTTCTATGTACCCAAAATATTTATACAAATCGGGGCGTACCCTATATCAACTAATATAGAACTTGGAAATAAAACCTTCAGACTTTAGGAACGAGACATAGCCTTGACCATTAGTGCATGTAAACTCGAAATGACTTAGATGGAAGGGCACTATGTTGGAACCCGAATACCTCTTGAAGGAGTGAAGAGGGCGTCCCCATACTTCGGTGTCACGAACCCTCCACAAAATAATGTGAAACATTATAATATATCCGACAGAATAATATGGTTAAGTTACAGAACAAAATGTAATTAGAAAGGGGGGCGGTGAATACTTAACTGTAATGGAGGGTTTTTGCCTTCTGCCATCGCGCTACACCTCCTAGACTAAAAGGGGAAGAGGAGTTCATGTCTCCCTGATGGGTAACCTCTCATATCAAGGGGCCCATCATTAGTGATAAGTACCAGTGTCTAATCCAAAGAAACATTGCAAGAAAATGATAGGCGTATAACGATCATGGTAAATATAAAACCATTGTGACATTTCAAACATAAACATAAAGGATTAAAATTCCTTCGGCCATTAGAACTTCACTTCTAATCAATGCAATGACACTAGAAAACACTTTAATCAAACACATAAGTTTTAAAAGATCAATAATTTGTCGAAAGGTCTATTACACACTCAAGTAAGGAAAACCCGGACATGACACTATGTCAACTAAGAGACTAACTGACAGAGGAAACCAGGTCCAATAACAAAGGTTCAATCAAAAATAAATATTTCGAGTACACATTATAACAGACACTGTGATACGTTCCTCCACAAGAGGATAATGGCTCGGCCTCGACAGGATGGGTAGTGCAGAGAAAGGGGGTAAAACTATGAAAGGACCTAAAACCTTGCTAGAGTACCCCGACTCCTTTTTACCACAGTAATATGGAAGTAAAACGAGAATACTACCGAGGACTGACCAGGAACAGGAGCATGTAGAGACCTAATTACGAGGCAGAAAGTTTTGAATTCTTAAATAAAAGAACAGTCAATGGTAAACTTACTCCACACAGAGTTTTCGTCGAGAAGTTCCTTCCAAGACCTCCACCCATCTGGCACAGGGGTCGAATCATAAAATCATGACCATGATGCTAAAGCCAAACGAAAAATGGTCTGAGACGATTCTTCCTCCTTCACTAAACCAAAACCAGAATGAAAATGAAAAATGGTCTGAGATGAATTCTTCCTCCTTCACCAAACCAAAACCAGAATGAAAGTGAAAGTGCAGGAGTAACCTTTCACATGGAGTAAATGGGATGGGGTCTTCATACTTGGACCATGTGAATATATGGCAAGTTTCAAAATCTCATTGGGGAATGCCAGTTGAACTCTGAATTGAATAGACGTATCCCAGGCGATTTAAATGTTTCATATAGGTCTTAAAGGCACGAGGGTTCCATCCTGTATCAGTTGCTCAGAGTATTAATGGTGAGGTAACTGGATAGCCTACTTAGGGTTACTCTTATCACCTTACTATACTGTTATACGTTGATTCCAGCTACCATTGCAGTAACCATCTGAAGCGGACAGCCTAATGTCGTTACTTACCGAGTAGTTTTATGTTAGAACAATCATAACCATAACCTTCACAAGTTAGCCTCTGCGTGCTTTATATTCAATGGTGCAAGTTGGTGCCCGTTTTTTAATACCCAAATATCATTTGTTTTCGAATAATGTTAACCTCTCCTTGTAGATCTTATAATGATATATACCAGAATGAGCGTTATAAGGCGTTACATCTATAACCCCCGCCTTCATATGATAGTGAGTCTAAGTAGTTACATCTCCATATCATAAAGTGAATTTTGGCAACGAAAACAATAGATAATAACAATTTTCAATGAAATAGGATATCCCTAGATATGTACCCATGTTCGTATATAACTCAATACCGAAATAGGAAGCGACAACTTTATGTTAAAATAGGATAGAGAAGTAAAAGACAATAAGACTATTGTACATTATGATTGATGAATGACTGAAAAACTTTAAAGACATAGAAAGAGAAAGGCAATAGGACTATTGTACATTATGGTTGACTAATGACTGAAAAGCTTTAAAGACATAGAACCAACTCAAAGTTCCCAATTAAAAAAAAAAAATTATGTAAATTTTGAGGTACATTACGGTCATGTTATGTTAGTAAGACTATTTTCAACACTTTTATTAATAACAATTTCCCATTTTCATTAGAATAGATCAATACAAGAAGACAAGTTGTGCTAGGAAGACTTATCTATGATATTTTCAACATTTTTGGTATTATAAAAAGTTTTCATTTTTCATTGAATAGGTCGATACCCCAAGACAATTTGTGTGTTTTTTTACATGAAATACACTTTTGGGGGGGAAACATTGGAAACTTCTCATTCTGAGGATGGTACACAAGGTAAATTGGATTTTCCAGAAGGTCAAGGCATTGTCAACAATATACTCATTTAAGAGCTCAACATGTTAAGTGTGGGAATTGAACTTGAGTAGGGAGGATAACACTCCTCTCAATTGCTAGAGTTAGACCTAATTTATCGACACAATTTGTGATAGTAAGACTCATCTCCACTATCTTCAACCTTTTTTTATATATATATATATATTTTTTTTATTGGAATAGTTTAATACCCTGAGACAAGTGTTAGTAAAACTCATTTTCAACATTTTCAACATTTTTTTGATAAAAAAAAAGTACTCTTTTTTTCTTTCGAATAGTGTTAATACCCTAAGACAATTTGTGCCACTGAGACTCATCTCTATTATTTTCAAAAACAAATTGGATAAAAATCCATGATTTTTCATTGGAATGGGGGTCAATATAAGGAGACATGTTCTAGTAAGACCCATATCCACTATTTTCATTTTTTAAATAAAATATCCCCATTTTCATTGGAGTGTCTTAATACCTTGAGACATGTTGTGCTAGTAAGACTCATTTATGCCATTTTCAACATTTGTTTATTAAAATTCTCCATTTTTCATTGGAAATGGGTCAATACCTTGAGATAAGTTGTGCGAGTAAGAAACATATTTTCTTAGTGTCACTACTAAGAAACAAGCTACGCTAGTGAGACTCGTGTTTGCTATTTTCCACATTTATTTTGAAAAAAAATTCCTTTTTTTCATTTGAATGGGGTGAATACCTCAAGATGTGGCATTAAAAAATTTGGTATGAAATACTCTTTCATACAATGGTAAACTCCCACCAATCTAAGTGAAAGTCAATATAACAAACATTTCCAATATTATTATAAACTTGTAATTCAAAAATTAAGAGATGATTAAACCTTAATTGGATTAAATATATTTGTTATTACCATAAGGGAGTGATGACTCCCATTAATATATTGGTTGATTTCTCTTATCAACCTATCGTTTCATTATCTCCCAAATGGAAATTTTATACCTAAGACCTCTAGATAGCTTCAAAATGTGAACATTAGTGTAAGATCCATCCTCACTTTGATTCTATCAAACATTGAGAGGAACAAAAATGAAGTTGAGATGCAAATTTCTTGTTCCATGGTAATTAAAATATATCGACATAAGATGGATATTTTTTTTCGAGAAAAAAAAATGTAACTTCTATTCGAGAGAAAAAGAAGGTACAATTCAAAGGTGCAAAAGCGCATAGAAAATAGCAACCAAGTGTTTGATCATGTATCTTGTCAAATATTCCTTATAGGAACCCATAAATATGTTCACACATGACATCCTCCCAACAAAAAGGTTCAGGAACCAATAGCGAGGAAAACTTTGAGCCAAAACATCAATCTAGAGCTCAAAA